>JAJIYU010012155.1:0-14729 GCA_030144865.1 Tinospora cordifolia | reverse complement strand
CTATTATTGCTTTAGGAACCCGGCCCACCCCGAGAATTTTAAGATTTCACTCCAAAAATTTGGTCAGGTACAAGAAAATGAAAACGTTTATTTCTGCATGGGCATTCGGTATCAAGTAAATTTCGAAGCATATCGAAGCTCATTTGCGGGTCAATGGATTTGGATTTCTAGCCATGTGGTGTTCGGGGATAGTCGGCACCGACAAACAGAACTTCAGGAGCTTCGATCTTAATTGCTTATCTGAATCTATGAACAATGAAGATCCTGCTTTCATCCAAGAGATTCAACTGGTTGCATTGCTTATACGTTCTATCCATTTTAACGACTTGCATGGATGCTATTTCAACTATTAGGGAAGAATTTACTTATGCATTTTTGGGTATCGGATTAAACTACTCTTCAATTTTTATCTTTTTCTTCGATCTTCACTATTTATTTTGCGGTGGTTTTGTTCAAATACAACCATGTTCTTATCGATTAGACAACATTTTAGAACACCATTTACAGGAACAGGGATATGTTGCGCTGAGTTTGCTGCCCTGTTGGATAGAACATATGAATCATCAGCCCCTTTTGGTGCCACATCCAATGTGAACATATTCGAGTCGAACACAAGCATAAAGCAGCTGATCAAAACTGGCCGTCTTAGCCACGCAAGGGATTTATTTGATAAAATGCCTCAAAGAGATGAAATTTCGTGGACTACAATGATTTCTGGCTATGTAGGCGCGTCTAATGCTTCTGAAGCCTTACTTTTGTTCTCCAATATGTGGGTCGATCCTCAAGTTCAAGTTGATCCGTTTGTTCTAGCTCTTGCACTCAAGGCTTCTGGGCGCAATGCGGAGTTGAAACAGGGCAAGTTGATTCACAGTTATTCGGTAAAGACTGGTTTCATAAATTCTGTTTTCGTAGGGAGTGCCCTTTTGGACATGTACACGAAATGCGGTTGTGTTTTGCTGGGTCGTAGAGTATTTGAGGAGATGACAGATAAAAATGTTGTTACATGGACTTCAATGATCAGTGGACTTGTTCACACCGGTTACTATAAGGAAGCGCTTATGTACTTCTCAGAAATGTGGGGCTCGGATCTAAAGTGTGATTCGTACACATTTGCTAGTGCACTAAAGGCTTGTGCCGATTCTAACTCTTTGAACTATGGTAGAGCAATTCACACTCAAGCAATGAAGGCAGGTTTTGATTCGGCTTCTTACATTGCAAACACTCTTGCCACTATGTATAACAAGTGTGAGAAATTGGAATACGGCTTGCGAATGTTTGAAAGAATGAGGATTCGGGATGTGGTTTCGTGGACAACAATTATTGCCACTTATGTGCAGTTGGGCCAAGAGGGTCATGCCATTGAAGCTTTTCTTCAGATGAGACATTCCGGAGTTTCTCCTAATGAGTTTACCTTTGCTGCAGTCATATCGGGCTGTGCCAATCTTAGAAAAGTTGAGTGGGGCGAGCAATTACATTCCCATGTTCTTCAAATGGGCGTTCTGGATTCTCTTTCAGTTTCTAATTCAATAATGGACATGTATTCCAAGTGTGAATGCTTGGATTCAGCTTCAATGTTGTTTCATGGGATGCTAAGAAGAGACGTTATTTCATGGAGTACCATAATTGTTGGCTATTCTCAGGCTGGATGGTGTGAAGAAGCATTTCAACTTTTTTCTCTTATGAGGAGAGAAGGACCAAAGCCAAATGAAGTTACCCTAGCAAGTTTATTGAGTGTTTGCGGATATGTGGCGATTCTTGAGCTAGGGAAGCAAGTACATGCTCTAGTCCTGATAATTGGGCTAGACAACAATGTTTTGATAAACAGTGCCTTGATCAATATGTACTCAAAATGTGGTAGCATAGCGGAGGCTTCAAGTACATTTAATGCAGGCGCGCATGAAGAGATTGTTTCATGGACAGCAATGATTAATGGGTTTGCAGAGCATGGACGCAGCAAAGATGCTATTGACCTGTTTGAGAAGATGTCAAGGGTCGGGCTTAGACCAGATTATGTGACCTTTATTGGTGTACTTGGTGCTTGCAGCCATGCAGGACTAGTTGATCTGGGTTTTTACTACTTCAACTTAATGAGCAAGGAGTACAAGATTAACCCTGGGAGAGAACACTATGGCTGCATGGTTGATCTCCTATGTCGAGCTGGAAGACTAAGAGAAGCAGAGGAGATGATCCTTAGCATACCATTTGAACAAGACGACGTCGTGTGGTCAATGTTACTCAGAGCCTGTAGGGTTCAAGGTGATTCTGACTGTGGAAGACGTGCGGCAGAGAGGATACTACAATTGGATCCAAATTGTGCAGGGACCCATATAACTTTATGTAACATATATTCTGCAGAAGGAAGGTGGAGGGAGGCTGCAGATGTGAGGAAATTAATGAGGTCAAAGGGAGTGATAAAAGAACCAGGATGGTCTTGGATTAAGGTCAAGGAACATGTCTCTGCATTTGTTGCTGGAGACAGATTACATCCACAAAGTGAGGACATATACTACATGCTGGAACTTCTAACGTTGAAGACAGAAACTTCCACATCAGATGGAGGACTGGAAGATGCTCTTATGTGTGTAGAATAGAATACTACAGCTTAATGCATTCAGGAACTATGAATCATAAGCATCTCATAAATGGAGTTGTCTACAAAAGAAACATTTGATAGTTAATTTCAATGTTTTACAATGTGTTATGCAAGTTCTTTGACAAGCCAATACCGAATTACGTAGACCACAAAGCCCAAAGAGAATGCCACTGATCCCACAACAATAAGTACCCGTACCCATAAATAGGAAATAAAAAATTTCAGCACATATGCATCCCATGATTTGAACCATAGAACCGAGAAAGCGGAACCAACAATAGCACCCACCACGACTTGGTCGGCAGTATGAAATTGCTCCGAGACCCTTAGCCACGACTGTCAAAAAACAGGTCATTAACAAACAAGTGCAGTATAAGTTCCAATAAAAGACTATAGCACAGATGAATAAGCAGACCAATGTCCTCATTGAATTGAATATCTTCAACCTAAATGCAACAATGCATATTTCATCACCAGAGTAAAAGAAAAGTTTCTCATTTGGTTTATCTGACTGAATGAGAATCTGTCTAAACATGCACTAGTTCTCATTTCTAATTCAATATTAAGGTAATTTATGCATATTGATCTGTTACTTCATGTTTAGTTAGATCCCCGGTATATTTCTCAAGAACCACTATATTTTGAAATAAAACACATCATAATTCTGGATGTTCAACTTCTAAATGTGTACAAGTCCAGTCAGAGGTGCTATTGCACTATTATACTGAATGAAAGAGAGCAACTACCAACTAGTAGCTAACCAAGAAAAGTATTCTTATGAAGTAGGTGCTTCAATGGTTGGAAGGTGTAACTCATTTCCATTAAAAACAAGAAGATATATATAGTTATGCCTCTTGAGAAGTTGTAGGTGATAAAAGCACTAAACAAGCTACGGCATTAATACTTGCAAACTGATGAGAATTTGATTGTTTTTAAGGTATTAATACTTACAAGGTATACTCCAAAAGCCAAAGTAAGCACCCCAGCAATCAGTGTTGCTTCATTCATCCCAAAATCCTGTATTACTGGCAAAGGATATATGTTTAATCATAAATTTTTTTAAAGCATAATAATGACAACAGCACCATGAAACTCCATTTGAATTTCAAATATGTAGTCATTTGGACAATTAGGAAGAACTTACTAGTCATAATAGCGGCAAAAACCGCATAAAAAATGGATTGTGCATGTGAAGATGGCATTCCCGGATCAGATCTTAACGTTGGAATGGGCCGTTCTTGTTTGAATATTTGCTTCAAACCAATAGAGAGCACAGCATTCGTGACAGCTCCCATAAGTATCCACATGGTTTCAGCATCACGCCTCCACAGAATGACAACTCCAAAGAGAATAGCCACAATCCACTTGCTCTGCAACCACATGTGAGCGATGTCCGAATAGATAACTGAGCATAGAGAATAGTATATAATACATGGAGCTCTCTCTATCGTAGTGCAATCGTCTTAATAATTTCAATTTCTCGAGCAAATTTTCTTATGGTCGTAGTTTGAATCTACACGTGCAAATGTTTTGGCACTCCCATTTTTGGAGATCAAAATGAACATAGTTAATTATACGAAAAACTTTCTCATGGGCAGCTGTATAGTTGAGAAATTCTTCTCAATGACAACAAAAAAGAGGGTTAAGGAATAAATTTCTCAAGAAAATAGTAGCAATCGCACAGCTTCAACAACTTTTTATTGAGAAAAGAATGATTTTCTTAAACAATTAAACAGCCCCTACTGATGGTACTAAAAATACCCTCAATCAATCACACCTCTTCTTGAAGTAGTAGATAGTAGTCGTATAAGCTACAGAAAGCTAACGTTAAAAGCTAAGTCAAAGAGGGAAACCCCCACGAAGAATAAGCACAAATTCAGTTCCATAAAAAGAAAAAGTGAAGGGGCAAAAGCCCAATTGCACAACTCTACTAACCAATCGATTGAGAGTCGATTCCTGAGCTCCAGAGGAAAAATCTGAAGACAAATCCGTCGACCCATCAACTAAAATAGCTTCTTCATCCGAACTCTCAAAGCCCTCAATCCCATCATCGCCGCTTCTCAGACGAGGTGATGGCGGAATTCTCACCAACTCAGTCATGCGTGGTCTTCGTCTCCAAACAGGAATCGCTGAGATATGCAGAGGAAGAGAAAGCGGGTTCGAAGAAGGAGAGATTTGTCTGTGGTGAAAAAAAACGTGGGGTTTGCGGCTCGTGAAGGGACGAGAATACAAAATGGTAGATGTGAGGGAGACTGCTGAGTTGATCGACATTAGCCCTCAACGAACTGAGAAAGAAGTTGAAATTGGAAATTTAGGTGAAGAGGGAAGAAGAGATAGATGAAGTGAACAAGAAAAGCGAGCTTCCATCTTTTGCGAACCATTATTGAAATAGAAGTAATGACAAAAACGTGAGAGATTCAACAAACTACAAATTTCGCGACAATCATCAGGTAGCTAACTATAATAATTTCGTGGCAGCTGGCGTGGAACGCTGCTGCACCAAGCCCTTGTCTTCCACACACTTGCCCCTCAACGTTATTATTATTATTCTCTTATGAGACGCGCTTTGCTATTGTTAGTGCATTCGGATTTGCCCCCATTCAAATTAGTAAATATTTTCAATCTTTTTAATCACAAATTATTTAAAGTTTTTCTTAATAAATAACGTGGGCTTAAATTTTAAGCTAATGACTCCAAGTTTTTCCAAATAATATTACGTAAATTTTAGACTTGAAATTTTATGAAATACCCATCAAACAAAAAGTCAAAGTTTTAAAAGGGATCATCCGAAATAGAAATTGAAACAAGTCGAGAAGTAGAAATTTTTTCTTTTTTTTTCTTTAAAAATTTTGTTGCTTTTGGAAGGAAAGTTTAGAAGTATGTAAAAGTGGAAAAAGGTGATTTATGTTATAGGTAGTTTTTACTAATGTAAGAAGTTTATTAGACAAGACGTCTAACTCACTATAGGATTATTTACATATGCAAACATTAATTATAACATGTATATATATATATATAACATAAAATAGATAAAAATCAAATTAAAAAAATTTATTCGATGTTACTATTTACTTTCAATGTAAAGCTGATCTCACAAAAATAAAAAGAAGTCATCAATATAATAGTCTACCATAAGTATAAAAATAAAATAAAATAAAATTGATAAATTTAATATAATAATAGTAGTAGTAGTAGTAGTAATAATAATAATAATAATAATAATAATAATAATAATAATACCTTCAAAAATAATAATAATATGACAAATTATTATTATTATTATTATTATTATTATTATTATTATTATTATTATTATTATTATGATAGCATTAAATAACATAAAGAAAACCTGACGTATTTACCTTCAAAAGAAAATAATAACAGGTTAGCGCCAAAAGCAAAATAAAAGTAACAAATTTAGTGCCAAAAATAAAATTAAGTAAAATAAATATGGCAATTGTAGTGCTTAACAAAAACTAGAATCTCTCGCAACAGAGTGATTATGCAAAATTTATACTTCGTAAAAAAAAAAAAAATTGTTTTAGTTATCTTAACATTTATAAATTTAAATTGTCATGTTTCATTGTTTAACTCAAGTATTTAATTGAAAGAATTAAAAGCATGAATACATATATATATATATATAAAGTACTTAAAAAACATTTCAATCACCTTAAATATACAACTATACTATTTAAAAAAGAAAAGAAAATAAAAATATTTAATACATCATTTGAATGTGTGCAATTCACATTTGTATTACTAAACTATTTTTTAAAGATTATTATCTAGTTTGACTTGATGTTATATAAAATATATATTTTTTAACATTAATAATATAACTATTTTTTAAATATAATCACTTTTGCGTTAAAAATGCTATTGGTGATCGAGGGGTAATTATACCGTTTGACGCAATTTGGAATTTATGATTTAGGACTGAACCATCCAAACTGATCTCAAAACATATATATTTGTTAAATACAACAATATCAATATCAATACAACAACAAAAATATACGGTGCCAATTAATATCATATTGAATGTTTGACTTTTTGTGTGAATTGGGTATTGCTTATGCCTATGGGTGAAATTGGGTCCGGTCGGGTCAGGTGATAAAATCTAAAATCACCGGATACGACCAAGTGTCACAGGACCGCAATCCGACCAACCCAAGGTCGGGCTGGGTTGGGTGGGTTGTTTGAGTTGAGAGCTTCAAAGAAGACTGGATTTGTTGAGAACAAGTGCTAGCTTGGTCGGGCTGCATCGATGATGGTGGTGAGAGTTTCAGAGCTTCAGAGCTCTCAACATTCAACAGATGGATTTATTGAATGTTGAGAGCTTCAGAGAAGGTTGCAAGCTTGTAACTGGCAACTGCAAAAATAGAAAAAACGAAGATGAAGTGCAAAAGACGAAGAGGATGAAGGCGATTGAAGAAACAGAAATGGATGGGACTGTGAGAAGGCTTGGTGTTCATTCGCTTGCGAAGGAACAGAAGGTGCTTCATTTTCTGTCGGACGAGGCCGCCGAAGGGGCAAATCTCTTCACAGTTCACATCAGACCACCTCCACTCTTTGTCCATTCAATAGCTCCTTCGCCATTGTCGATGCCAAACGACCTAGGATGTGGTGGTGCGATCCATCACCACTCTCCACGCACAAATTCCAGATCCTAAAACCATCTTCTCTTCGCTTATGATGGATTCAATCGTGTCGCTCTGAGACTATGCTCTTCTTTCTCAAGTGATCTTCTTCTTCTTTTTCAAGATGGGAAAAAAAAAAACCTTTGGTTTGGGAGAACCGATCTTCAGTTTCAAGACAGAAAACAAGACGAAAAAAAAAACCCTTCTGAACTGATCATCTTCTTCTTCTTTTTCAAGACGGAAATAAATGAGGATTTTGTTGCAAGACGGGCAGAACAAATGGGTCAGGTCAGGTTTGACCCAACCTTTGAGGCTAGAACTAACCCGACCAATTTGGGAGTATGGTCAAGGGAAAAGCATATTTTTTATAAAAAAATAAAAATAATTACATAAATATCATTATTTTTATTTTTATACAAAAATGAGAAACTTAATTACAAAAATATCAGAACTCGTTTTTTAGCAGAATTTTTTTAAAAACTGAAATTAGGTATATTGAATGTATATTATTAGTATAACATTAGTATATTATTGGTATATAATAAACTATACAATATTCTATAATAAATAGTATAATGTCTATATATTATTAGTACACAATGAAAAAAATTAAGTATACTGAATATATATTGATACAACTTTGGTATACTATTGGTATAGAACAAAAAAATTAAATATACTAAATATATATATTGGTATAATGTCAGTATACAAAAAAAAAAATAGGCATACAAAACATATATATTGGTATAAAATGAAAAAAAATAGGTATACAAGCAAAAGGGAGAGAGAAAACCATAGATTTCGTCTTCATTTAGAGCATGACATTCCTACAATTTCCAACCAATAATAGAAATCGAAAAGCTTTGGTGTTTTCTTGAAAAATAATGGTTCATTTCGAATCGTCACTGATCTCTAGCTTGGTTGATAGAGACAAAGCATATTGGAATGCCCAAATCTCCGAACACCTAGATCTATGAACATCACCGTCACTCATTTTCAAAACCTCGATGAGCCAACCCATTTGAGAACGCTTAGATCAGTGAACACTCAAATTTTTTGATAGTATCATTCATCCTTGTCACAGAGATTTCTCTAAGATGAACACCAGCTTCACTCAGATCTATGAACACCACTGTTGTTCATCTTCAAAGAAGATTCGAAGCTCCAACCGCTAGTTGCTACTATCTCTACATCTTCTTTTGCTGTTGATAAACGATGAAGATCCAGAAATGACGAAGATTTGTGAAGATTTGAAGCTCCTTCCGCTAGCTACTACTATTTTTGCATCTTCTTCTTCTGCTGATAAACGATGAAGATTCAAAAATGACGAAGATCTATGAAGATTCGAAGCTCCATCCACTAGCTGCTACTCTCTTTGCATCTTCTTCTACTGTGGATAAACGATGAAGATCCAAAAACAACAAAGATCAATTGTTGAGTCTTCTATGACTGCCTCCCTGCTTCACCACCAAGACCCCTCGCCTCTGCATCTCCTATATGACTGCCTCTCTGCTCAACCACTAAGATCCCATCAGAAAGTACCAACTTCGATCGCCTCTCTGCTTTACTTCTATTGTTAAATGGATTACTGCCACAATTGCAACACAAACTCAACTTCTTCTTATCACCACCTCTGTTGCGCTACAAATGAAGCAATGGAAAACCCTCATCATCGCGTCTCCTCACCAGGCTCTCATCATTGTTTCATTGCTACCACAAAAATCCTCACCGTTGATGTTTCAACGGTATACATCAACGAAGAAGAAGAACATCAATGTATATATATTCTGGTATTTTTGATAATAATCAACAATATAAGACATTGTCGTAATTAAGTAACAAACATACAAATAATTATGTTATTAAGTTAATTATTACGACATTTTCTATAATTTCCTCTATACTTAACTCGAAATGGTCGGGTTTGGTTGGGTCGATTGGGTGGCTTAAAACCCTACTTTTTCCTAACTTCTTTCCATTTTGCTTACTGCTACATTTATGGAGGGGCAAGATAAGTGCCTAAAATTATTTTCAACTAATAATGAAAGTATTGTAAGAGACCAAAGCAAACTATCATAACACAAAAGATAATTTTCTAAAATGATTCTCACTAGAATTATTATGTGTCTAAGATCCAATATTTAAATTATTTAAGAGGTTTTGTTTGACATTCTTCATGTCAACAAATAATTTAAAAGACATCGAATTTTTTAAAATAGGTTTGAGTTTCTTTTTATTCCTTACTTGTGTATTTTTCCTTGATGATACTTACTCTATAACATATAATATGAATATGGTAACATACGATATTCATATTGTGAATTGCAAAAGGTATTCCTAGCATAATCTGAACTAGGCCCTACCTCATTTCTAGATGATGTCTTGTTTGAAAATTTTGGGAATTTAGATTGGGTTATTATATTGTTAAATATGACAAAAAAGAGATTTTGTTTTTTCTTTTTTTTCGGATGGCATATTGTCTAATAGGCCTTCTCTTCCCATCGGAGTTTCATGGGTGTTGCCACGTTTCCTAATCAAATGTTTGGGTGTGAGCTATACTCCATGAGGAGTTGCTCCTATTCATGATCTTGATGAAGTAATGACAAGCAAATTAGGTGTTGAATTTAGAATAAAAAAATGTTGGTGTTGTATTAATGGGTGATGGTTTAATGATCCAAGAGGGAAGTTCTATAAAAGCAATAGGAAGAATTCCTCAAAGAGGTAAACCCATTTCAAATATACAGTATAGATTCTGACAATGCAATATAATTAGAACTTCATGACGATTCAAATGAATTTGTCTTTCCACGGAAGTCAATCTTTATTTACTAGGCAAGCAGACAACAAATTACTAGTTTTGTTTCAGTAGGCAATGTATTTCTATTACTCTTAAATTCATATATAGAGTAATGTGAACCTCGGGCAAAAGGAACCTGAGACCCAAAATTAATATAAAAAAAGAAACCAAAAATCATCTTAAAATAAGCAAAGAAACTTGATTCTAACCAAACTTAGTAATTAGAACCAAAGTTATAATATTGATCACTACAAGTTGACTTGATAAGATCATAGAAGTTCTTGATTAAAAAACAAAGAGAAGTCTTTTACAAAGAAATAATCAAAAAGATTTGTATTCAAATATAAGATGTCTCATTGTATAAAAGGGAGATGTGTTTGTAGACTCTAATTCATACTAAAATAAAAATAAGGAAAGTTTCCAAATCTTCTAAAAACTTCTAAATAATTCTCTCTTGCTAAAGACAAAAATGAATCTTCTAAAAAAGTTTCATGGAATCTTCATCTGCTATAAATTATAGGAATGTTTTAAATTTATTGAAAATCTTCAAAGGATTTCTACCTACTAATAAATAAAAAGATTTTTAAAGATAAATTTCTACATTTCCAAATACTTACCTAAGAGATTATTTTAGATTTAACTTAAACCCCAATTAATCATGACAAGCCTAAATACAAATAATTAAACACTCAAAATTAAATAAACTCTATAACAATAATCTAAGCCAATGATACATCATAATGCAGATTGGGTGCTTTGCAAGTCAATGTTTATTGATTTCCACCATTAAATGAATGTATCATATGAACTTGCTGAACCAACTTACACCTATTATTATATTGTATCATGAAGTAGTTAATAGTGGGGTTGCCATTTTTTGTTATAGTGACAAATTTTGCATGTGTTCTTAAGAAAAAGGAATTTGTCCATTTTCAAGGTCTCAAGGGGGCATGGATGATTGATGCGTAGTGATGTACGCTCATTGTGACCGTGACAATGATGTTGTTACATGAAATGTATTTTTTTATGATACATATGACCCTATAAATACATGCAATGCTTATGCATTTAAAATAGCACATGAGTTATAATAAAATGCGTGGATAAGGCTATGTTATGCTTATGAAAATGTTGAGATTATTGGCTATGAAATTTGGAGACGTCATCATGAAATGATGCAAAGTATGTGTATTTGCATAAGGATCAAGTTTATGAAAATACTTTGAGAATCTAAGCATGAGTATATTTTGCTTGTCAATATCTAATCTTGATTAAACTATATATGAAATCGATTAAGATAATAATATACTTTTCAGGATTGTTGGGCAGTGGTAGTTCACTCAATGTTTTCTTGATTTAGGTTGGGCCAATCAAGCATTGAGAAGAAAACACCACTAGTGGACGGTGTCGTTTTTATCCATGTGAACATCCACAACTAAGTCATTTAATGACAATGGTTTGTGGGCTACCTAATGCATGCAACAAATGCAACCCTATTTGGTGACCAACTAAAAATAAATAACTATGTAAACATCTTATATAATGCAATATGTGCTTGATTATTATGTGTATTTTTTATTGACTAAGTGGTGAAATGATGTGAACCACTAAGCTTGTAGAGCTTATCCATTTTCTGTCTTTCTAAATGCAGGTGTATAGTGACTAGGCAAGGAGACCTTACAACTGTTTTTCTATTTTCCTCTCACTTGTTTTTAATGATGGTTTTATGACTATTCCATACATGTATTTTGGTCGTGTACTCTTTTGAGTTATATTGGTTATTTGCCCAAACAAAAAAGGGCATAAGTTTGATTCGATATGAGACTAGATTTTTGTGGACTTGTGAATCATATTTGTATTTTCTTTTACAAAGCATTGTTTACATGTGTTCTAACATATTAATTCAATAGATTTGCACTATTAGGAATGCAATGATCAATAGCGTATCACTATCATAAAACCAAAAAAATGAATCTGCAACAAAACTTGTCGATCTAGTCACAGCCGCCATGTTACTAGGGGTGTAAGTAACCTGACCAATTTGACCCGACCTGACTAAACTCGAACATTTCGGGTCGGGTTTGAAAGAAATATCGGGTTGGTCAGGTCACCCATTTAAGGTACCCAACTAAATCGGGTTGGCCCTTGGGTCTTACCTAAGAAGGTAGGTTTCACCCAACCCGACACACACACACACACACACACACACACACATATTATAACCTAATATTCTAAAATCCTATACATTCTAAAATATATTATATTCTAAAGTACTTTCTAATCTATATGCTAAACTCATAACCTATTCTAATTTCTATCAATATATTTAAACTCTTAACTTGAATAAAAAAATTAATTATCATTGTTTTTCTTATTAAGGACTCCCAACATTATGCTCCAAGATTGGAACATACTAAAATAAATTTTATTTTGGGTTTCTTTATTAAGGACATCTAACACTTATGCTCCACTAATAGAGCTCAAGTGCAAATATTGCATAAAAGTGAAAGATAGAAAAAACTTTTATAAGAGAAGAGCTCAACTTCTTCTTCATAAACAATGTAAGACAAAAAAAGAGAAAACAGTTGCAACCTTTTCATGAGAAAGTTTTCATCTCTATGCACCTATAGACTAACAAATGATATGAGGTTAAAATAAGGGGAAAGGGGGGATTTTAGTATATATAAAAGAAATTTATTAATTATGGATAACATAAATAAAATAAAAATAATTATTATATAATTTAATTATACCTTTATAATTATATCATATTAGTGTAAATGTATGGATCTAAGTATATTTTAAGAATTTGATTTTTAACACAATATATCGTATAATTGGTGATGAAAACTAACTACTTATACACTCTTTTTTTTATATCTTAATTATTATGACATTAAAAATTTTCAATGTAAAATTATTATCTCTATTATAATTATACCATATTAGAAAATAATATATTTATTATAGATTTATTTTTATAAGAATAAACTATTTTTTTTACATATATCATGCTCATCTTTTATTATTTATTACATGTAACAAATATAATTTATATGTTGATTCTTTACATTTATAATGAAACATTATTTTGATAGTTATCAAGTTATAAATAAATATTGTTAAATTATTTGTTTTACAATTTTTGAGCGCAATTGTTTTACAAATTTTAACAAATATATCTTACCAAATTTGTATTTACATTTTGATAAGTATCAAATTTAAATAGTGTGATAATAGTTACTGAGTGCAAGTATGAACTATGTCAATGAAAATAAGCTAATTTTAGCATGTTACATGGAATTTTCGGTATATTATATAAATAGTCTTAATGCATATTATATCTAACTTTAATGCATTATCATGACATTATAACAAATATTTTATAAGAATAAATTATTTTTAACACACATTTTATACCTAACCTTTAAATTATTTTATGGTCACATGACAACCTTAAATATTAATGTTCACTACTATTTTGTAAGACTAAAATTTATTTGATATAAATGTTATAGCCTGCTTTGATTATTTCATTGTTAAATTATAATATGTATCAAATAACTTTGGTAGATTTATTCAATTAACATTGAATAAGATTTGAAAAAGAGTTAAAAAAAATTAACACATTATAATACTACAAAGTGTAACTATTAAAAGAAAAAAGAACTTGTAAACTTATAAGAATAAAAAATTGAGTTCGTAGGACGAGCATTCTCCAACCTTTTTCATTGAAGCAATTTGGAACTAAAACTTGAGAAAAATCTTTACTACTCTAATTCTTAGAAGTTTGCTTGTTTTAAGAAAGAAGAAAAGAAAACAATTTCTAACCTTTAGTCTCATATTGCTTGGGTAGAAAAGGTAAAGAAGTTTCATTTTTATATAAACCCATTCACTTTTTCATTTAACTTTAAAAAATCTCACATGTTATCAAGAGACTTTCCATGAATAATTGTATTTAAAAATTTTCTCAAATCATATCATACCATATGATTTTTTTTAATATAAGTTATTATAAAAAAGGTTTAAACTCAACCAACCCGATAACATGTTGACTATCTAGTTGGTCAGGTTAGTCAGGTTGGCTATCGAACGTCAGGTTGGTCAGGTTGGCTATCGAGTTGGTAGGGTTGGCTTTCCTTAAAACGGAAGGTTGGATTGGATTAGATCTAGCCTGGTGCCACCAGACCTACTCAGGTCAAGTGGGATTTTGGGTTGAAACCCGACTTGACTTGACCCAATTACACCCCTACATGTTACCTTGCTTGACAATACCACATCTTCCAAAACTCTTATTTGTTGTTTGCATTTTCATTTGAATATATTGAGGCTGAAAAATATGATCAAAATGATGATAACATCCCATAGCATTGTGACTTGGTTTATGACAAATTTAATGTGGTTATAACACCCTGGTTCTTGAATCATCTTGTAACACCCTGACCTTCGCATCCTGTTGCATACGCCGCTGACTAGCTGTCTTTGTCTCTCACCTCAAGATGGAATCATGCGGTCACTCCCGCTTTCACTATCCGGAAACTAGGATGTCGTTTTTATTCTTTCCTTCTCATACCATCCATTAGAGTGTGAAAAACATAAACAATAATATTATGCATGATTTAAAATAGGAATGACATGTCTAAACACAATAACATGACAAACTCTAAGATAAATAAAATACTTAGACCCCGTG
>JAJIYU010012154.1:0-14798 GCA_030144865.1 Tinospora cordifolia | reverse complement strand
GATATCCTAATGTCTGGTTACTTGCTTTCTAGTACTAGGATATTATGATCAGCTTGGGGTTTCTTTGCTTTCCTTGCTTAGGTTAGCATTTTGAATAAGCATGTTGGTATGTTGTGTGGAATGAAAACTATGATTGTGAAACTAAAGAACATTAAAAGTTTATTAAGAACTCCACGTACCGGGGCGATGGACGGGCAGTGGTGGCACATCGCGTTGAGGTTCTCCGGATGTCGCAGGACGTCATCGTGGGTATCCCCAACTAGGCCAAACTGCGAGCGGCCATATGAGACCCTCGAATTTGGAAAGTCATGAGGATTTTAACCTTGGTTTCAGTATCTTCTTGGGTCGTGGTCTTAGAGGTAGACTTCTGTTTGATAAAGATGTCGTGCCTGATTGTGTTCAAGACCACAATTGGGATACCGAGGGTGGTTCACTCTTTCGGTTAATTCCTAATATCATATGGTAAATTCCTAATATTAGAGCGCAACAGATAAACTGATTAAGTGTTTGAAACGCCCCTAATGATTTGAAACTGTTTGCCTGTTTCGTATGCTTGTCTATATAATGTTATTCATGTGTATGGGAGATCCACTGGGTTTTCGAGCTCATCCCATTTTTATCTTACAGGTACTCATGAGCCCAGCGCTCAGTGAGGATGCAGGCCGGAAACTAGAGGTTGTATAGAGAGAGTGTGTGTGATATTTTTGTAAAACTGTCTCTCTATTTTTCTATAGTTTTTACGATGTATATTTTGAAACTGGACTAGAGGTTCATGTAACATATTTTTTGTATATGTATTCACAGGACTGTTTACCATCTGGAACACTGTTTTGATTTGATTCATAAACTGATGATTTTTAGTTATGGTATGCTATACAATGTTCAATGATTTAGAAAGATTTGATTCGATTAGTGCTTCCGCTACTATTATCTTGATTTCCAGTATAAATATGATTTTGAACATCCGGTGAATTTGAACATCCGGTGAATTTGATTTGAAATCAACTTCTTAGTGAAGCATGAATAAAATGACTATTTGAAATTAAGAAATGATTCAAACCTCGCGTATAGAGGTTTGTGTACGGATTGATGATGACAGTCGCACGCCGGTGCCTCGGTGGACCATGTGCCAAGCTTAGAGCCACACGACGCCTGACGACAGGGCCTCAGATTGACAGACATGACGTCCGGTCCGGGGGTCGGGGTGTGACAAAATCATTGAATCAAACGGTCCAAAAATGATCTACCCCATCTAACGGATGAGATCAAAACCCACACAAACACCCAGATGCACTGGATTAGCGTGATCCAACGGCCCACGATCTATCCATCAGATCCAACAGCTCACAATGTAGGCACGTTCGGAGGTGGCGAACGTACAGCGCTCGAGGATCATCTGATAGTCCAGATTTGAGACATCTTCGATCGATCCCGAACCAATGCTTCACTCGAGGTTCATCAGACGATCTAGATCAAAGGCGCATTCGTTAATCACGAACGTACAGTGATCGAGGAAGATCGGACGATCTAGAATAGTTTTGTTGATCACGAATGAGATCCGCACACTGCGATCGAGGATCATCGACGATCCAGATCTAAGGATCTCAGTCGATCGTGAAACGTGTGCTGCGCTCGAGGAAGATCCAATGGTCCAGATCAGATACGTTTTGTTGATCGCAAACAGTTGATGCTTTCGAAGACGATCCGACGACCCACAGCGATTTCGTAAATCATAACCATGATCTGAGTGCTGCGATCGAGGATTATCAATGGTCCAAATTCGAGGCTCCGAAAATAAAACTGAAAAATCACGAAAAATCCGATAAAAAATTCAAAAAAAATCTCAAAAATTTGAAAATTAGGTTTCTAAATTCCAAAAAAATTTCCAAACACACTTGTTATTTTCCTGTACTTAGGGAGCACGACAATTTGAATAATTAGCAAGTTTCCTAGAAGAAGAATACAAAAAACTTGTCATTTGATACCATTCTAAACTCTATATAAAAGACTCCTAGTGCTCACATTGTTTTCATCCCAAATCAAAAGCATATTAGTCCCTCTTGACTCTCTCTAGCCTTCTTTAGTATTCTTGAGTGTTCTTAAGTGTTTTGAAGCTTTGAAATAACGGAACTATGTCGAATTTCAGATGTGTGCAGAAGAGATTTATTTAAGGTGGAAGTGATTTCTAACTTTTACTTCTTTATTTTAATTTGAATAAGTCTTGCTTGTGTGATGATGTTTTGAAGTTGAATGATTGAATATATGTTTTAAATATGCATGCTTTATTTATTGTCCGAAAAATATACATGTTATGCATGTTTAGAAATCAAGAATGATGATGCATGATACGCTTAGAATTGTACATGACTAAATATTTGATGAATCATGTTGTATACATGTTGCATCGATGGTTTAATCCGATATTGTGTGTTTTATCACCAAGAAAAGATTAAATATTGATTCAATCCACGTACCGGCACGATGATGGACTACATAGTGTCATCATGTGTGTTCTACCCTCGATTCAGCTTGCTAGCTTCCCTTTGATGATTTTGAACTGGGTTTCCAAGAGCAATCCCACTTCATAGATATGGGGTTTGAGTTTTTCAAGAGTGATTCTCTCTCCCAACGATGTGGAACACAGAGATTAAACTCTTTCGGTCCGAATGTCAACCATAAGCAAGAAATTTGTTTGAATCGTCTAATGTACAAAAGTTTTTGATATTCTTGGTTTGTTTGAATTGAAATAATGATTTAAATGTTTAGAAAGATCCACTAGGCTATGTGTTCACCCTTCCTTCTATTTTTTAGATAATTGATTTACATGAAGACCACGAATATTAGTTAGGTTCTTGTTATTTAAAGAGTTTTTAATTTCTATGTAAGGGCATGTTGCCCAAGTTTTGAATCTTCCGCTGTAATAGTTTTTCTTCAAGATCAAATTATGTACTCAATTTTATTTAATTAATTAAGTTTATGAATTTTAATTATTTCTTATATTATTGCCTTATCAATTTCTTAAATTTAAATTATGTACTGACAAATAAAGTTAAGTCATGAAATAATTAAAATAGAAAGTGATCCAAGTTGCGTACTTGCAAATGTAACACCGGCCAAACCCGCCGTTTGGTTTAGTCCACTGTCAAGAAAATGGTGGTCATGTCCAATGCTTAAAGATGCAAGGGTTGGGGTGTTACACAGGTTATGAGGATTTTGCAGCTGCCGATGCCGACGCAGTCACAGCAAGAGGCACAACCTCAGCCTCAAACTCATTAGACATCGGTTCCCATTGGTCTAGTAGCACAAGGCCAACAGATTTTGGATGATAGGGAGCAGGAGGACTTATTGATCGAGTTCTAGAAGTTGTGACCTACTACTTCTGAGGGATGGCCAATCATGCGATAGCAGACAGATGGTTCTCGGAGATGAACAAGCATTTGAATGTTATGGGGGTTACCGAACCCAGCAGAGTTACACTCATAGTGCATAAGTTCGTAGGACCTGCCTACCATTGGTGGGAGATGATTATGAATGACACTATAGTGGATGAGACTATCATGACATGGGAGCAGTTTAAGGCTCCATTTTATGGTCACTTCTTCTTTATGGTGAAAACCAAACAATTACAAACTAAGTTTATATGGCTGACTCAAAAGACCATGATAGTGGCTAAGGATGAGTAGAGATTTACTAAGCTGTCTAGGTTTATTCCAGAGCTGACCTAGACACACGTGCAGCCATAGATGCAGCCGCTAATGCCGACGCAGTCACAGCAAGAAGCACAGCCTCAGCCTCAAACTCATTAGAAACTGATTCCCATTGGTCTAGTAGCACAAGGCCAACAGATTTTGGATGATAGGGAGCAGGAGGACTTATTGATCGAGTTCTAGAAGTTGTGACCTACTAGCTCTAAGGGATGGCCAATTATGCGGCAGCAGACAGATGGTTCTCGGAGATGAACAAGCATTTGAATGCTATGGGGGTTACCGAACCCAGCAGAGTTACACTCATAGTGCATCAGTTCGTAGGACCTGCCTACCATTGGTGGGAGATGATTATAAATGACACTATAGTGGATGAAAGAAACTGTAGAGCGAGCATAGTTAGTCGAGCGGGACCTCGAGTATAAGCATGCATTGAGAAACAAATATAAGCGGTCACAGCCAGGTCAGCCCTCAGGAGCCTCGCAAAAGAAGAGGAACAGGAAGGATAGGTACAAAGTGCCTCAGGCTTAGGGCCAGACATATGCTTATGATAGGCAGCCGACCCAATAGGCGCGACTGGACCATACGACTGACGTCAAAGAGCGAGGGCTAAGAGACAAGAGTTGTGTTTTTGTGCAACCAAAGAGGGCATCTGGCTAGGTATTGTCCTACTAGAGCACCACCTCCGGCTCCTTAGTAGCAGCAGACACATGGGTAGAGTAGTCATCCACAGTAGAGGCAACAACCACAGTCCCAGCCATGACAGAGAAATCAGGCCCGACTATATGCCACAGACGCCCAGACTGATCCCACTCCAACAATGGAAGGGACATTTCTTTTATTTGGCATCACTGTGCGGGTTTAGCTTGATTTGGGTGCCACTAGATTCTTCATTTCTGAGAACTTAGTGGATAGATTACAACTGGTAACAAGTCCATTGTAATACCTCAGAATTTTGTCAAATAATTAAAAATAAATAAGTTTAATGAAATTAAATGAAATAAGTTAAGTGAATTAACTTCGAAGATTTTGAGAGCTTTTTGGGTGCAAATTATGGGTTGGCAAAGGAAAATTAATATGTTATGGAGATATAATAACATAAGAATTTTAGTGCAAAAATCATATATATTTCGATATAGAAAAGTTACTCAAAAATGAAAAATAATATGAAATATTAAAATATTGAGGTATAGAAATATATAAGAGTAATATAAATAAGAAACCTTATTAAAAAGCTTATTATATGCTAATTTCAAGAAAATTGGTTAATTCACATTGTCACACAAGAAATAAAAAGTTGGCAAGAAAAATAGCAATAGGTATAAAATAAAATAGGCAAATAAAATCTTAATTTGATATTTAAATAAAAATATGAAATAAGTAGAGTTAATATAAAAAATTACATTTAAGTAGGTCTATAAAAAAATTAAAAAATTAAAAATAATTTAAGGAATTACTTTCATTTCTTAAAAAAATAGAAAATAGAAACAAAGTAATTTATATGTATACCAAAATTTAGTGCAAGAATAAATATATATATATATATATATATATATATATAACGTGGGGAAATGGGAATAAAAGAGCTTGATTTGGATGTCAAACTTGTGATTACATGCCACAGCAATGGGCATGACTGAAAAATTACAATGGTACAAAATATAAATATGCATTGTAAAGAGGGGCTAATATGGTATAAAATTTGGGGCATGGCACAATATATAAGTTGTGTGGATCGCAACGGTGGTTTCGAAGCTATTTTGAGTGACTCAAACGAATTATACCAAGTTTATACCAAATGACAATATATATTACAAATAATGGTAAAGCATTATTTCTAATTTTGCAAGACTACTCAATTTATTTAATAAATTAGAGTTATATTTTAGTTTATCAAATATTAGCAAGATATCTAATTAGGTTCTGATTAGTAAATTTATATTAGTGAAATATTTAATACAAAATCTGGGCATAATTTTAATTTATAGCCTAATTGAAAATAATAATAATAA
Organism: Tinospora cordifolia; assembly: GCA_030144865.1. NCBI lineage: Eukaryota > Viridiplantae > Streptophyta > Magnoliopsida > Ranunculales > Menispermaceae > Tinospora > Tinospora cordifolia. Next base: position 9,082 of record JAJIYU010012154.1, on the reverse strand, counting down.
TAATAATAATGTAAAAATATAAGATGAAAATAAGAAATCTTATTCCAAGGTTTATTAAATTTATTAAAGAAAGATTAGTAAGACTATTTAGTACATTAAATAATCAGTAAATTTATTTAATAAATTAAACTATATTATTGAGTGCAAAAAAATTAGTAAGTTTATTTAATACATCAAATAATCAGTAAGTGTAATTCATATATTATACTATATTATGTGAAAACTTAGGCATAATTTATTATGTAGCTTAATTATATCTATATATATATATATATATATATATTATTAAAGAAAATATAAATAAAAATTTTATTAGTCAAATTATTTAATAAACCCTTATTAGCAAGTTATATATATATATATCTGTGTGTGGATTACAAAAGTAAAAGTGAGAAATATTATTAATCAGTTATTTAAGCAAATTATCTAATTGGCTAGTTGATTTGAATTTAATACATCACACAAAAAATGGAAGCAAAATATATAGAATTTACAATTTAATTGTACAATTGAAATGGAATAGATATATAAATTTGAGATTGGGGAATTTTTGAAAAACTCAGATAATATAAATAATAAGAAATTTAGATGCTAAAAATAAAGAAAATCTCAAAATAAAAATATAGAAGTATTACCAGGTTTATATTATATAGATATAGATTGAAAAAAATTAGCAATATATGGATTGCGAAAATTAGTATTTTCTTTTTTCAAACGTGATCTAGGATTTTGGCTTTACTAATTTTTGTGAGCAGAAGAGGAAATTGGACGAATTTCCTTGTTGACTGGCCACCCAAAAATTGCTAATTTCCACTCAGCCAAATTATATATAAAGGTCCCCTATGCTTACTTTTTCTTTACCCTAGAGCAAGAACTGATACATCTTTCTCTCTCTCTCTCTCTTTTTTCCCCCCCCCCCCCCCCCCCCCCCCCGTCAGCCTCCCTCTGGGCATTCTTTCTCTCTTTAAGACTGTTCTAAACAACAATTGGGGTAGAAGTAACAGAGTGTTGCAGAAATTCTATAACAGTTGGAGTTGAAGTAACGAATTGCTGCCAGATTTTTCAACAAAGGTAGAAGTAATTTCTAACTTTTACGTCTTTCTTTTAATTTGAATAAGTTTTGCATGTGTGATGATGTTTTGAAGTTGATTGTTTAAATATATGTTTAATATGCATGCTTTATTTATTTGATATGCCATGAATATACATGTTATGCACGTTTAGAAATTAAGAATAATAATGCATGATATGTATGAATTGTGCCATGAATGAATGTTTAATGATTTATTTAATTTACATGTTATATTGGTGGTTTAATCTGATAATGTGTGTTTTATCACTAAGAAAATATTAAATAATGATTATAACCACGTACCGGCACGATGATAGGCCGCATAGCGTCATCGTGTGCGTTCCACCCCGATTCGGCTTGCCAACTTACCATTGATGATTATGAACTGGGTTTCTAATAGTGATCCCATTTCATAGATATTGGGTTTTGAGTTTCCAAGAGTGATTCTCTGTCCCAACGATGTACAACACAGAGATTAAACTTTTTCGGTCTTAATCTCAACTATAAATAAGAAATTTGTTTGAATTACCTAATGTACAAAAGTTTTTGATATGCTTGGTTTGTTTGAATTGAAATAATTATTTAAATGTTTAGAAAGATCTACTGGATCATATGCTCACCCCTTCCTTCTATTTTTCAGGAAATTGAATTACATAAAAACCATGAATATTAATTAAGCTTTTTTTAGAAAGTTTCTAATTTCTATGTAAGGGCATGTTGCCCAAGTTTTGAATTTTTTGTTGTAATAGTTTTTTCTTCAAGATTGAATTATATACTCAATTTTATTCAAGTAATAGAGTTTATTTTTTTAGTATTATTGTCTTATTAAATTCCTAAATTTAAGTTATGTACTCTTAAATACTATTAAGGCATGAAATAATTGAAATAGAAAGTCAAGTTATGTACTTGTAAAATAACATTGGCCTAGCTCGCCTTGTGGTAAAGTCCAAATTGAAAATCTCGAGGGTTGGGGTATTACAAGCGTGGTATTAGAGCTCAATCAGTAGATGTACTAGGTTAAAATTAGAAAGTTTGTTCTAATACCAACAGTGGTATTAGAATTAAAAACTTAATTAGGTTTGACCTATATTTTGGGTTGAATTTAGAATGCCCTACCTTTTATTTTGAAACTGAAAAATGTTTTCGAAAGTATTTTCGAAAAGGAAACATATGTTTTGAATGTTTTGTTTGGATATAAAGACTATAAGTTGAGCTGATAGTAGGTAAGTCTTGTCTTGAGTAAAGTTAAACATTGAAAGGTAGATGGGTTATCCCGTTTTAGCAATCGCAGTTGCTAAGTAGACTTTGATCTTGCCGTCCGATCTGAAGATTGTCCCACCAGCTTGTGTCTGAGTTGAAGAACACCTTTACTTTCTATAAAAGAAAATTAGAAAGTGAAAAATTAAAGCAAGAAATTAAATAGAACTTGAAAAAGATGCCCAAGGTTGTATCTTGACTCGACAAAGATTGTGAGTAAACCTGATTGAAACTATGGGTCTAGGGAAGAGACATTAGGTAGAAACGTGGGTGTAGCTAAGAGTTGCACAGTGGATCAAAAGCACAAAACTATAGGATATAGGATAGAGACTGAAAATGTATGAAAACAAACACTTGTTTGGTCAGGACACGAGATCGGGAGGATCCTATATTCTTGGTTTCTATGTAGTATAGAGGAATCCAGGACTCGGAGAATGGTGGACCATGTTTGGTGAATGATCAATAACTTTGGAAGAGCTTGTTTCCCCATGCGTGGCTGGTATGGGACGATTATGCATAGTGGGGCTTGGGAGGCCTTTATTGTCGAGACATTTGCAAAATTGTTTGGGTATAGTGAAATCTCTAAGTGAAACCATGTGTCATTAGGCAAGGCTGGTATGGACACTCAAACTCGGAGGCACAGATGGAAACTTGGAATTTTACTATGCTAGCATGAACTTGTATGATTATGTGATTGTCTAACAGATTGAATGCGGGCTTTGCTTATTCTATGAACATTATATTGCCTATAAAACCAGATCCTATAACCAACAACATTTAGAGGGCATTGAGATCCCCAAACAGAACTTAGAAGAATAAACTGTTAGGCCACAGAACAGATCAAAAACCTAGAAACCTGAATCTAGAGTCATGATAGTACGAACGAAACAAGAACTTAAGAAAAAGAATACGATAGATGAGACCACCATTGTCTCAAGTCTAGAAGAGCATTTTGCATCCTATAGATAAGGAAAGACAGGTAAGTACCCTAGATTAATGTTCTCTTTGAAACTTCAATGATACCTCATCGGATAATGGCTTTAACTTGTAGATAATGGAAGGAATCCAAGAAAACACCAATACACCTCATCAAAGCAACGAAGGGGCAGATGTGGCAATAGCTTCCGTCTTATCACCAGAGATAATGGCAGAAATCACTCGAAAGTGGTCGAACAAGTGATGATGACTCTATAGCCACAGCCTGAGGTTCAAAATAAACTAAGAGTGGAAATCAATGAGCTAGTCATTCCACTAAGACTAACCATGCCCAAAGGAACGACAGTTAAGATCAATTAAATCAAAAAGGATATCCACTTCAAACGATCCGTAAGGAATCCAAATAAGAAATCACAAAGTGATCAAAAGACGAGGAAGGAAAGCAAGAAATAGAAACAAACTCACCAAACTGAAAAAGAACAAAAGAAGCAAGCTAGGAGATAAGGGTTGTGCTATGTGTGTAGGCAGAGGGGTCATTTTGCTAGAGATTGCCCAACTGCACCTGCTCAGGCTCCTCAACCACAAGATAATTAGGGTTATGGTCAAAACCAAGTCAGAATGTTTGTTGTTGAAACTCAGGAAGCTCAAGACCATTAATAGAAACCCTCATAGTCCAATGTTAGGACAAATGAATCAATTTTGAATATGAGTAGTAGTAAGGAGTTCTTTACTTAAAAATTGCTATGTGTTAGCATTTACGAATTTTGGCTTTAATAAGGTTTTGTACCAATTATTTCATATTAATGATAATGATCTCCTTAAGAATTCCTGTTGCCCCATTTGAAATGTTCAAAAAAGGGGTGTTAGTCAATTAAAGACTCAAAGCCCTTGGGCGTACCAACTTAGTAAAAACCAAACTATTCACTAGAAATACTTGACAAAATGACGCACAAGTGAATGTCTATGAATTTCAAGGACAAAATTCTTTTAAGGAGGGCAGATTGTACTACCCCAGAATTTTGTCAACTAATTAAAAATAAATAAGTTTAATGAAATAAGTTAAGTGAATTAACTTCGAAGATTTTAAAAAAAATTTGGGTGCAAATTATGGGCTAGCAAAGGAAAAATAATATGTTATGGAGATACAACAACATAAGAGTTTTAGTGCAAAAATTATATATATTTCGATATGGAAAAGTTGCCAAAAATGAAAAATAATACGAAATATATGAAATATTAAGGTATATAAATATATATAAGAGAAATAGAAATTAGAAACCTTATTAAAAAGCTTATTATATACTAATTTCAAGAAAATTGGTTAATTCACATAGTCACACAAGAAACAGAAAGTTGGCAAGAAAAATAGCAATATGTATAAAATAAAATAAGCAAATAAAGCCTTAATTTGATATTTAAATAAAAATATCAAATAAGTAGAGTTAAATATAAAAAATGACATTTAAGTAGGTCTCCAAAAAATAAAAAATAAAAAAATAATTTAAAGAATTACTTTCATTTATTAAAAAGAAAAAAATAGAAAATAGAAACTAAGTAATTTATATATATACCGAAATTTAGTGCAAATATATATATATATAACGTGGAGAAATGGGAATAGAAGAGCTTGATTTGGATGCCAAACATGTAATTACATGCCCCAGCAATGGGCATGACTGAAAAATTACACTGGCACAAAATGTAAATATGCATTCTAAAGAGAGGCTAATATGGTATAAAATTTGGGGCATGGCACAATATATAAGCTGTGTGGATCGCAACGGTGGTTTTGAAGCTATTTTGAGTGACTCAAACGAATTATACCAAGCTTATACCAAATGACAATATATATTACAAATAATGGTAAAGCATTATTTCTGATTTTGCAAGACTACTCAATTTAGTTAATAAATTAGAATTATATTTTAGTTTATCAAATATTAGCAAGATATCTAATTAGGCTCTGATTAGTGAATTTATATTAGTGAAATATTTAATATAAAATCTGGGTATAATTTTCATTTGTAGCTTAATTGAAAAAAATTAAAATAAAATAAAAGTGTAAAAATATAAGATGAAAATAAGAAATCTTATTCCAAGGTTTATTAAATTTATTAAAGAAAGATTAGTAAGATTATTTATTACATTAAATAATCAGTAAATAAAATTGAATACAAGAAAATTAGTAAGTTTATTTAATACATCAAATAATCAAAAAGAGTAATTCATATATTAAACTATATTATGTGAAAACTTAGGCGTAATTTATTGTGTAGCTTAATTGAATATATATATATATATGGGTCACAAAAGTAAAAGTGACAAATATTATTAATTAATTATTTAAGTTAATTATCTAATTAGCTAGTTGATTTGGATTTAATACATTACACAAAAAAATGAAAACAAAATATATAGAATTTACAATTTAATTATACAACTGAAATAGAATAGAAATATAAATTAGAGATTGGGAAATTTTCAAAAAAATCAGATAATATAAATAATAAGAAATTCAAATACTAAAAATAAAGGAAATCTCAAAATAAAAATATAGAAGTATTAGCATGTTTATATTATATAGATATAGGTTGAAAAAAAATTAGCAATATATGGATAGCATAAATTAGCAATTTTTTTTTCAAACGTGATCTAGGATTTTGGTTTTACTAATTTGCGTGAGTTGAAGAGGAAATTTAAAGAATTTCCTTGTTGACTGGCCACCCAAAAATTACTAGTTCCCACTCATTCAAATTCTATATAAAAGTCTCCTATGCTCACTTTTTCTTCACCCCAAAGTAAGAATTGATACATCTTTCTTGCTCTCTCTCTCTCTCTCTCTCGCCCCCTCAGCCTCCCTCATGGAATTCTTTCTCTCTCTAGGGTTTTTCTAAATAGAAATTGGGGTAGAAATAACAGAGTGTTGCAGAAATTCTGTAACAGTTGGAGTGAAGTAACAAAGTGCTGTCGGATTTTTCAACAAAGGTAGAAGTGATTTCTAACTTTTACTTATTTATTTTAATTTGAATAAGTCTTGCATATGTGATGATGTTTTGAAGTTGATTGTTTAAATATATGTTTTAATATGCATGTTTTATTTATTTGATATGCCATGAATATACATGTTATGCATGTTTAGAAATTAAGAATAATAATGCATGATATATATAAACTATGCCATGAATGAATGTTTAATGATTCATTTTATGTACATGTTATATTGATAGTTTAATTCGATATTGTATGTTTTATCACTAAGAAAAGATTAAATAATGATTATAACCACGTACCGGCGCGATGATAGGCAGCATAGCGTCATCGTCTGCATTCCACCCCAATCCGGCTTGCTCGTTTACCATTGAAGATTTTGAACTAGGTTTCCAAGAGTGATCCCACTTCATATATATTGGGGTTTAAGTTTTCAAGAGTGATTTTCTCTCCCAACGATATTGAACACAGAGATTAAACTCTTTCGGTCTTAATGTCAACTATAATCAAGAAATTTGTTTGAATCACCTAATGTACAAAAGTTTTTTATTTGTTTGGTTTGTTTGAATTGAAATAATAATTTAAATGTTTAGAAAGATCTACTGGGCTATGTGCTCACCCTTTCCTTCTATTTCTTAGGAAATTGAATTATATGAAGACCATGAATATTATTTAAGTTTTCTTAGAAAGTTTCTAATTTCTATGTAAAGGCATACTGCCCAAGTTTTGAATTTTTCGCTGTAATAATTTTTCTTCAAGATTGAATTATGTACTCAATTTTATTTAATTAATAGAGTTTTTTTTTATTATTAGTGCCTTATTAAATTTCTAAATTTAAGTTATAAAGTCTTAAATACTATTAAGGCATTAAATAATTGAAATAGAAAGTCAAGTTATATACTTGTAAAGTAACACTGGCCTGGCCTGCCCTGTGGTTAAATTCCACTAAGAATACGGCGAATGAGTCCAACTAAAATAAAGATCTCAAGGGTCGGGGTGTTATATCCGTTGTCAGTGACATTAAATGTAGCCACACCTATCGGAGCTACTGTAAGTTCAAGGAGATGTTGTACATGTGATCTCAGATTTGGAGACACGTTGATTTCAACTAATCTTTGTGCGCTTCATTTTTATGGATATGAACATGATATTGGGTATAGATTGGTTGAGCTAATTTCAAGCACAGATCGACAGTCAAAGACTAAGGGTAACCCTGAAACTACTTTCGAGCGAGGTATTAAAGATAAGGGGGGATGTGCAGAAATTTCCAAGGAGTCTTATTGTAATAATCCCACATCGGCTGGACCTCAAAGTTGAAAATGGGCTATGAGAGCATACGCGGGTGTTCACTAGGGCCGAGGCTTTTTTGGGAGTGGCTCGAGTTCGTCTCTCCACGAACAAAACCCCCACGATGTGTCTGTGGCTAAGTGGGGACAATATCATCACATAGTGTGACCCGGTATGTTACAATATGGTATCAGAGCCGCCTCTGAGTAAAACAGGTGTGCATTTCGAGGACGAGATGACCTCCAAGGGAAGGTGGATTGTAATAATCCCACATCGGCTGGACCTCAGAGTTGAGACTGGGCTATGAGTGCATATGCGGGTGTTCACTAGTGCTGAGGCCTTTTGGGGTGGCTCGAGTTCGAGTCTCTCCAGGAACAAAACCCCCACGGTTTATCCTTGGCTAAGTGGGGACAATATCATCATATAGTGTGACCCGGTGTGTTACAAATTGGTATCAGAGCTGCCTATGAGTGTAATGGGTGTGCATCTCGAGGACGAGATGGCCGCTAAGGGGGTGGATTGTAATAATCCCACATCGACTGGACCTCAGAGTTGAGACTGGACTATGAGTGCATAGCGGGTGTTCATTGGGGCCGAGGCCTTTTGGGGGTGGCTTGAGTTCAAGTCTCTCTAGGAGCAAAACCCCCACGGTGTGTATGTGGCTAAGTGGGGACAATATCGTCACGTAGTGGGACTTAGTGTGTTACACCTATGTTAGCTATGCTACTTCACTATGAAGCAGAAAGATGACTTCAGACAGTTACTAGAAGAGGATGCACAAACGTCAAGAGAGATACAGGATATACCTGTTGTACGAGGGTATGATGATGTGTTCCCAAACGATCTGCATAGACTTCCACCACACAAACAATTGGAGTTCAAGATCGAGTTACATCCAGGCACTAATCCCATAGCCATTCCACCCTACAGAATGGCACCTATAGAGCTAATTGAGCTAAAGATACAACTAGATGAACTCTGCGAGAAGAGATTCATTAGACCTAGCGAGTCGCCGTGGGGAGCCCCAGTGCTATTTGTAAAGAAAAAGGATCAATGAGATTACGTGTGGACTATAGGAGGTTGAACCAAGTAACGACCAAAAACAAGTACCCTTTGCCCAGGATTGAAGACCTGTTTGATCAGTTGAGGGGAGCCACTCACTTCTTCAAGATTGATCTAAGGTTAGGATATCATCAGTTGAGGATTAGGGAGTCTGACATATATAAGATAGCCTTCAGAACTCGATACAAGCACTTTGAGTTCATAGTGATGTCATTTGGTTTGACCAACGTGCCAACTGCATTTATGGATCTGATGAATAGAGTCTTCCCACAATACCTAGATGTAACACCCCAACCCCCACGTTCTTTGAGTTTGGACATAACCACCATTGTTTTAACGGTGGACTTAACCAATTGGCAGGTCGGGCCGATGTTACTTTACAAGTGACACACACTTGACTTTCTATTTTTCAATACCACATGCCTTAGAATAAATTCAATAGTGCAATTTCACATTTAATAAAATCAAGGCATTTAAAGG
>JAJIYU010012153.1:0-14742 GCA_030144865.1 Tinospora cordifolia | reverse complement strand
CTGTTTGCATGTTTCGTATGCTCGTTTGTATAATGCTATTAATGTGTAGGGGAGATCCACTGGGCTTTCGAGCTCACCCCATTTTTATTTTACAGGTACTCATGAGCCCAGCGTTCAGTGAGGATGCAGACTGGAGACTGGAGGATGTATAGAGAGAGAGTGATATTTTTGTTAAAACATCTCTCTGTTTTGTATAGTTCTTACGATGTATATTCTGAAACTGGACCAGAGGTTCATGTATCACATTTTTGTATGTATATATACAGGTTTGTTTTACCATTGTGAACACTGTTTTGTTTTGATTGATAAACTGATGATTTTTAGTTATGGTACGCTATACAGTGTTCGATGATTTAGAAAGATTTGATCCGAAAGAAATGTTTCTGCTACTATTATCTTGATTTCTAGTATAAATATGATTTTGAAAATTCGGTGAATTTGATTTGAAACCAATTGCTTAGTGAAGCATGATTAAAATGACTATTTGAAATTAAAGAAATGATTTAAACCTTGTGTATAGAGGTAGAAAGATAGACTGATGATATCTGTCGCACGCCCGAGGTCTCGGCGGACCACGCGCCGAGCTTGGAGCCACGCGACGCCCGACGACGGGGCTTCACACTGACAGACACAACGTCCGGTCCGGGGGTCGGGGTGTGACATAAATGGGGAAAAAAAGTGGTTTAATTAATTAAGGTTGCAACCCCATCCCTTTTTAATATAGATGTTGTTGGGTTGGCTTGAAATGAGTTTGTGAAGCAAATTCATATAGTCAAGCTCATGCAATGAAAAATAAATAAATAAATAATGCTAGAAACTTTGAATTGTTAGATGCACATTTTTCAATTTTGGGGTTTCTTCAAATATTAAAACTTGGATTTACTCACTTATTAACAAGAAATAGGTATTCTTAAAAAGTTTAGCTCTTGTTTTAATTTTTTGTCGGGACCCCTTCCCTAGGCCGAAGGGCGACCCGACCGGCACGGCGGCTCAACGAACTGACTCATCGAGTCGAGTCTTCCCAGCCGCCGTTAAGTCTTTCCAACCGGTCATCATCCATGCCACATCAAAGTAATTTAAACATACATTTAATCTAAGTGCAAAAGTAAACGATACATTACATGTTATCATGTTCCAATAGTACAGTTTGACCATTAAACAGTTTCAGACATACAAAATATGACCGACCTCAGATAGAAACAAAAGAAAACAGAGGACCACTCCAAGACTAGGCTATCACCACGCCTTTTCCTCTATCAGCTGCTGAGGAACCTGAAATGTTAGTAGAGTAGTGAGCCTAAAAGTCAACGTGGCTCAGTGAGTAGGAAAACCAGTATATCATCTAACTAGCACTCTGAAAACCGTGCATGTATGCATGAGTAGTAATTGAAAGCATGGTATGTAGTAAAACAGTTATAAATAGTGCGACAGTTAAAGAAAAGTAATTTAAATACATGTAGCTCAAAACTATATCCAGACTAGGGTTTAAATCATCAATACAACCCTATGGTCATCGCTCGAGCGGGTCATGAGTCAGGCGTACCGGCCACTCAAGCGGGTCAAGGGCTAGGCGCATTCATCAAACGCCCTAACCCTGTACTCGGTCCTCAAGTGCCATGTTCGAGCGAGTCTCAGGCTAGGCACACTGATCATATGCCCTAACCTCATCGCTCGGTCTTCGAGCCTAATCCAATCGCATCGTGTACCCTGACCCTGCGCTCGGACCTCGAGCCTATGGTTTCACTATCGGTGTATAACTACATATTTCAAATCAATTATGTAGTTCAAACATATGAAACCATTCAATCGATGACAATTTCAATCATTTTCCATGCAAGGAATACAGTTAAGATAACAACTAGGTCAAATTACTCACCTCGGGTCTCGTGCATCGATGTCCCCTCGACACTCGGCCCAGTCCCGCGATATACGCTCAAATCTGCATTATATTAACTAGATTTTAGTTCCTCATGAAATGTTATTTAATTCCGGTCCCACTACCCCTAATCGGTCTTAGTTGACCCAAAATTCGACTCAGTCAAACCTGGTCGACCGATCAAACTTGGTCAACCTCAATCAAACTCGGTCACCTTAGTGAAAGTTGGCCAACATTGGGTCAATATGGTCAAAATCAAGTCAATTGAGTCAAAATTCCCAATTTTTAATACTTAACCAATTCTAAGCCTTTTAGTTAAATTTGCACAACAAATTTGTCAATTTTCTTGCGCTCAATCCAGCTGTTGGATTTACGCAAAACCTTCCAGATTTTATTCAGACCCTTCAAATATTCAATAGAGTTTTATATTTCTATTTTTGGATATCATTTGACACATTTTCTAACTGAAATAACAGGAACCTCCAATCCTGGATTTTCCTTTCTATCTATAGAGTGGAGTTCCCGAATTTTCTGTGATAAATCTGACCATTGGATTTGAGTGAAAATTTCCAGATTTGATCTAAATCATTCAAGTGTTCCCCAAAATTTTTGTTTCAAATTTTCTGATCTCATTTACTATGGTTTTTGGGTAGAATCATAGAGATGCTCAAATCTGATCCTATTTGCTCTAACTGTGCAGCAGGACTTCACAATTTTTCTGCTGTCAATCTATATATCAGATTTGCTTAATATTTTTCAATTATTATCTACACTTCCTAAGGTATCTCCAGAATTTTATTTCATAAATTTTGGACCCCGTTTAGTATGTTTTCCAAGGGTGATATCAGGAAATCTTGGTTTTCCGGATTGCATATGACAGTCAGTCAAGAGACAACTTATTTAACCCCCTTAGACTTATCTATTTGTAACCAAATTTTTACACAACATTCCTAGTTGTTTCTTGAATGTATCTTCCAATTTTCAGGCAAATTAGAAATCTCTAATTATTTTTAAAAATTCCTAACCGAGAGCACAAAATCATGGTATTTCTGCAGATTTTCAAAAAAATTTCTAAGTATCGGATTAGCATGTCCGTCAGCCTACTTCGACGCCATTTTTGAAATCCTTCTAGTGTTCATTTGTCATTCTTCATAAAATAGAAAATTAAGTAGACATAACAAGCTTTAAAACAAACTAAGATACCTCAAAATCGGAGTTCGGATGAGTGAGATATTGGTCTCGCAAAACTGCACAAACTCAATGGTTTGATTTTTCTGGTTTTCGTAGTGACAAACAGCCCCCCTTCGACGCCATTTTTGACATGTTTCAAGAGGTCAGTTGGTGTTTCTCATAAAATGAAAGTTGAAGTACACATTATAAGCTTCGAAACAAGTTATGGTACCTCAAGATCAGAGTTCGGATGAGTGAGATATCGGCCTTGCAAAACTCGAACAACATACGTTTTTGGATTTTTGCAGTCGCAAACAGCAAGATTTGTGGCCGTTTTTGCTCCAAATGGTCCGTGTTCGTGATCAATGGCTTAGACCTTCTTGAAGATGGTAGGTTGAACTTTCCAACAACTATAAGAACGTGCAAATCTAAGGTGGGATGAGGGAGATACGAAGGGTTGAAGGTGGGGTGTTCAAAATGGTTTTCCTACAACTATGGTGTTGATGGTGGTGTTTGAATAATCATTTCAACCTCTTTTGAGCATCATATCCTGCTGCAAAGCACTTGGTTTGTGGCTCAATGTTCCAGCAAACAAGGAGAGGTGTTTGGGGATGCATTAATGGCCAATACCATGTGCTAAAACCATGGGAAAAGTTAGAAGAAAAATCTGGTTTTCCTAGCTGAAAATCAGGAAGAAAGAGAAGGAAGAAGGAGAGGGAAGAGAGGAAAAGGAGGAGTGGGCTGGGCTGTGCGCCCAGCCCGGCCCATATGGGCCTGGGCAGCCCAGGCCCATGCCCTTGGGCTGCCCAGGTGGCCCAATTCCATCTATTTGATTTTTTTGTTGCTTTTTTTTCCACCTTTGTATATATGTATATATACACTTATATATACTCATTTTTTATCAGTTTTTTTCTAAAATTGTTAAAATTACTAGTAAATCACTTTTTCATCAAATTTTCAATTATATACCCATTTTTATCATTTATCTAATTATTTTTCTCAAAAATTCAATAATCACCCAAAAATTATATTTTTCATCTGAAAATTCTATTAATCATTCTAAAAATTCCACGATCATTCTGAAAATTCAACAATCAATCCCAAAAGTCATTTCCCTCAAGAATTTACATTTTTCTTATGATTTCATATATTTTCTCCTCAAAATTGCATTTTTCTCTAATTACTCTAATTTTCTTCAATAATAAATTCAAAATTAGAAAAATTGAGAAAAAATTCATATATTTCCACTAAAATTTCAAAAAATTCATACATTAGGCTCGAAAATTTTTGTATATTAAATTATGGGTCGTCACATTTTTCTTTAATTGATTTAATTAAATTCATTTTAATTTGATGTAGGTATGAAGATTGAAACAATGGAGAAGTTAGAGCAACATACAATTATATTTTGAAAGATGAATAAATCTTTATAATTTTTGTAATTTTGGACAAGTATAATTTTATATAGACAAATATATATTGTCATGGCATATTATAAAATTTAATACTTTGATGTGCATCAAATATATATATTTTTTGAATTGTTAAAAACTATTAATTTTTTTTTGTGTTATTGAATATCAGGTACAGTTATAGCATATTATTAAATTTTTAACCAAAAAGTATAAAAATAGCATTTATTTCCATGACATGTGCCACATATTGTTAAATCACAACATTGCCATATGAATTTACAAAATGTACATTGTGTTGTCAAAACATAATATTGACACATGATTTCATGACATATGCTACATGTCATTTGGATTGATGCATTAGACATGCATAGGGAATTGTTTTTATGGTGTATCACACATGGAATCGAAAGTAAAACTTGCATCAGTAATACTCGAATACTTATCGTGACGCATTGAACAACAAGACAAAGTTGCATGCCATGAAAATGTTTTAAAAACTTATTTTATAAGATGTTAAAAGTATTTTTTTCTTCTTCTTTTGCTTCTTACAATGTACATTGTATTGTCAAAACATAAGATTGATATGTGACTTGATAACATATGCTACATGTCCTTAGGATTGATGCATTAGACATGCATAGGGAATTATTTTAATGGTGTATCACAAACGGAATCGAAAGTGAAACTTGTATCATTAATTCTCCAATACTTACCATGACGCATTGAACAAGAAGACAAAATTGCATGCCATGAAAATGTTTTAACAACTTATTTTATAAGATGTTAAAAGTACTTTTTTCTTTTTTTGCTTCTTAGAATGTATATCATGTTGTCAAAACATAAGATTGACACACGATTAGACGAGATATGCTACATGTCCTTAGGATTGATGCATTATATATGCATAGGAAATTGTTTTAACGGTGTATTGCACACGACATCGAAAGTGAAACCTGCGTCATTAATACTCCAATGCTTACCATGACACATTGAACAAGACAAAGTTGTATGCCATGAAAATGTTTTAACAACTTATTTTATAAGATTTATTTTCTTTTGCTTCTTACCTTGATTTGCATATACGAGAGTAGATGAGATTGTGTTTGTTTTTTTTTTTTTGCATGAATCTCTAAAATCATGACTATGGTAATATCAATCTTCTCATTTATGATAAAACATCATTCACTTTAAGGAATGAAGTTGACAAGATTGATAATTTTTTTATCACAATCATTTTATTTAAAATTTATATCAATATGTGATTACTCATTGCAATTTTTTCTCAAGATAACTACTTGATTTTCTATCGCACATTTTTTTTTGTACAAGACTTTAACATCCACTATGTTGCTCTTTCACAAGCATGTTCAAGGTGAAAACAAAATAATAATAATGCCTTCATTTTCTTTTTCACATCTTTGATATTTTCAACTTTAATACATTTATTTATACAAATCTTTGAAACTTTAGGTGCAATGAATCACAATAAGTTTTTAATCAAGATTTTAGCTAGAGATATTTTTAAATAACTTCACACTATTGGATATTTTTCTCCACAACCTTTTAGTTATATGAATCAAAACATAATAACGTAGCTTTAATTGATCTATTTAATTTATTTGCTGGCTTGAGATTATGAAAAAATATAAAATAATGAAACTTTAGATATTTTATTCTCATGATAATCTTAACAATTTTATATATATATATATATTTATAATTCAAGAACCTTCTTACATAGGCTGTCAATGAAAATGAAAAGATTATATTGTATTTATAATGCATTATGAATCAAATGGTTACAAAGTTATTTGCTATAAACTAAAATCTAATAATATTGTAGAAGTATAATATTCATGTTAAGGATAACAAGCTACAATGATATTGAAATATATTTCTAACGTTAGCAACTTATTACCTACTAGTTAATGTACTTCTTTTATATGTAAAATCATTTATCAATTTTGAATTTGAAAGAAGTTAGTAATTAAGAATTTATCCCTTTTTTGTGAGATTTAACATAAGGTAAGATGGCGTTGGTACAAAATCAATAGAAATAAAACTTCACAAGAAAAATTACAAGGGGTATAAAGAGCCTGAAGAAGGATAATATGAACTAATTACTATAATCACACTTGTACTTTATTAGGATTTTTAATTTCAAGTGAAACAATTTAGATATGCATTTGTTGAAGTTAGGCAACATTTACAAAATTTTCCCTTTTTTTTAATTAAGTGGTTCCTTAAATAAATTAAACCACTTGGTCTTTCTTTGGATTTCCTATATTGCCCTGCACTTGGAAATTAAGAATATTTCTTATTATACCTAAACTTAGTAATAAAATTTCTTAGAGATGGTACTAAAGGCCACATTCACACCCTGATCAAGAAAAGCAAGGTAAGATTCTTCCTACCAATTGCAAGTTATGCTGGTTGAGTAGCTTGTGCCCAAGCCCAGAATCCTACTTTGTTGAAGATTATTAGTGGCATCCAATTTAATCAAAATTTTGTTGTCCTTGGCTTCTGTTTTCAAGCCAAGAATCATGCTTTGCTCACTTCTCATGCCATAAGTTATTCTTGGCCATCTATAAATTATCAAAGAGGTTTGCTTATCTTTTCTACATCCGTTCTTGTTATTTCTAACCAAACAACACTACTCACATCATTCAATTCAGCTTCCAAGCCAATATTACCAACATTATGGTTGAAGCAATTGTTGAGATGGTGCTTAAGAAGCTCAACTCCTTGGTCCAAAGGGAGTTTGGTTTAATATGGGGCGCACGAACTGAAATAAAGAAGCTCTCTAGCAACTTATCAGCAATCAAAGCTTTACTTGAAGATGCTGAAGTGCAACAGATTACGAGCAAGGCGGTTGATTACTGGTTGCGCAAACTTAAAAATGTTGCTTATGATGCTGATGACATCTTGGATGAATGGGCAATTGAATTTCCTTCTCCACCCGAATACCATGAATTAAGTAACAAGAATAGCATCAATCAGGTTCGAGACTCCTCTATGTCTTATTTCCATTTCAAGCAAGTTGTGTTTTGCTATAAGATTGCAAAAAAGATAAAAGAAATTAGAGAAAAATTTGATGAAATTGCTAAGGAGAAGTCTCAATTTAATTTCAAAGAGGCCTCTAGAGAGGGAGTTGTTAGCAGTAGCGACCCCCTTCCTACCCATAACAGAGAAACTAGCTTTGTTATAAAAGAATCTCAAGTTTATGGGAGAGATGTTGACAAAGAAATCATTGTGAATAAATTGTTGAAGAATGACAATGATGCAAAATATGTTTTTGTCCTTCCCATAATTGGCATTGGTGGGTTGGGAAAGACCACTCTTGCTCAATTCATATATAATGATGAGAGGGTGGTCAGCTGTTTTGATTATAGAATTTGGGTTTGTGTGTCTGATGATTTTGATGTGAAAAAATTGTCAAAGGTAATCATAGAATCCATATCAAAATCATGTTGCGGCCTTGATAAATTGGATACCATACAAAGAAATACTTACTTGTGTTGGATGATGTTTGGAATGAAGAACAAGATAAGTGGAACTTAATGAAAAACTCATTGGGATCAGGTGCCAAAGGAAGCTCAATTATTATAACCACTCGACTCCAAACAGTAGCAGAAATCACCAGTTCGACTGATATCTACCAACTAAAGCCTCTCTCTGACAATGATTGTTGGAAATTGTTTGGGCATTATGCATTTGGAAGTGGAAACAAAGACAAGTTTAGCCTGGTGGCCATTGGTAAAGAAAGTATGAAAAAGTGTAGAGGTACACCTCTCGTTGCGAAGGCATTAGGAGGCTTGTTGCGCTTCAAAAGCGAAGTAAGACAATGGGAGCTCGTTAGAGACAACGAAATTTGGGAACTAGAAGGTGGTGAAGAAAACACTATTTTGCCATCCTTAAGATTGAGTTATATCAATCTATCACCAATTTTACGACAATGCTTTGTTTTCTGCTCCCTATTTCCTAAAGATTATATACTACAAAAAGAGATGTTGATTCATGTATGGATGGCACATGGTTTGCTTCAGTCTGATGGAAGGAGGGAACCAGAAGATGTTGGAGAAGATATATTTAGTGAGTTAGTGTGGCGTTCCTTTTTCCAAAACACTGAGAGAGAGAGATATGGAAATATCATAGCATGCAAGGTTCATGGCCTCATGCATGATCTTGCATCTTCACTTATGCAGAATGACTTTTCAAATGTAAACCTTGTAAAGGGAAATCCCCTAGGTCCATCATTGCAACCCCACTTGCGCACTCTCTTTTTCCATGCGACACAAGGTGATTTCTCTGCGATACATCATGTCAAACGCCTTAGAATGTTAAAAGCCACCACAGATACTTCGATACAAACTCCACCACCATCTGTAGGGAATTTGAAACATCTAAGATGCCTGTACCTAAGACATTGTGGTATTGAATCATTACCAGATAAGTTCTTTTGTGGTTTGAGAAAATTGCAAATTCTAGATTTGAGCGAAAATTGCATTTCCCACATCCCTACTTCAATACACAATTTGGGGCATCTGAGGCACCTCAACCTCTTTCGAAATAACTTGAGGTCATTGCCCGAATCTATCTGTAGTCTTAAAAATTTACAGACGTTAAATTTGATATCCAATTACATTTGCGATTTGCCTGAGAACACCAGTAATCTATGCAACCTCAAACACCTTGAACTAACACCTTCTTATATTGGATGTTATATTGACATTGAAATTCCTCCTCCTTTAAATTGCATGCCAATTGGAATAGGAAGGTTAAAATGCCTCCAAACATTGAGCGTGTTTATGGCAAGTGCAAAGAGAGGAAGTGACGGTGGTCTGAAAGAGTTGGAAGGACTAAATCTCCTTAGAGGATTTCTAGAAGTAAATGGGCTTCAACGAGTGACTGATCCATCTATGCTTGGTAAATTGATGACCAATAAAAATAACCTTTCAGAGCTAGTTCTAATCTGGCATGCTGGTCGTTATACTGCTGATGCTACTGGTGATGTTCAAAGTAGTAGCAAACAAGTGCTGGAATCACTCGAGCCTTCTCCAAATATCAAGATTTTGACAATACAAGGATACCAAGGATCAAAGTTTCCCACTTGGATGCAAATGGGGTCCTTTCCATGCATAGTAGAAATTTCACTATTTGGGATGCAAAATTTAGAGGAATGGTCATTCAATTGTAACCAAAACATATTTCCTTCTCTCTTGACATTGTCAATTCAGAATTGTAAGGCATTGATTTCTCTTCCACATGAATTCTATAAGCTTAGGTTTCTTAAACACCTAGAAATTAGTAACTGCCGACGTTTAAGATCATTGCCAAAGATGGGAATCCAAGGGCAGAAGAGTTCTCTTGCATGTTTGGTTATTTCAAGATGCCCAGAACTGACATCTCAAATTGATGAATTTAGGTATCTGACATCCCTCAGGTCTTTAAGCATTGCTCGTTGTAGTAGATTGGGAATACTAAAGAAAGATCTTATTGAACTATTTGCTCTTTGGCATCAATCAAATCCTTTTTATCAATACCATATCGATATCAAATGATGTCCATGCATGCTAGAATTGGATGGAAATGCCCTCGTATCATCAACACCTTTTGTAAGGTGATCAGGTAGTATACTCTCTCTATTATTCATCTCTGGCTAGCAACACCAAAGTCTAGTGGTTGAAGTAGCATATGTTCTTTGATAACGTAGGCTATGCAAGGCTAGCCTAATGCTGGGATGCTTGCATTCAAATAAGGCAATAATTACATGTTGTTGTAATGTCGTGACTGGTTACAATTTCATTTGTTTGCCATGATGGTGCTAATTATTGGCTAGTTGCTTACGTTTGTAGGTGATAAAGAGCAATCACATGAAGATCAGCCTCCTAGTCTCAAGTTAAGAAGCTTTATTGCTTGCTTCTTTTCTCTCCTTTCACCAGATGTCATAATCAAGGGTGTTGGTAATGAGTTGTTAACTCTATGTGATTGAATAATTCAATGTAATACCTAGTTTGAATGTTTGAGTATGCATTGAAATTTATGAATATTTTTATAAATATATTGATTGTCTCCACTTTAATATGTATAACTCCTACAATGCAACTTTCTTAAAACATTATAATGTAAATCACAAGATCTACCATTAATATAATTATTTGAATGCCTTTAATTAATTATATTTAATATATTTTATGAATGATTGATATATGTTCCCATACTAAAACTCTATATGAATGATTCTTAAATTTTTATAAAAATCAACAACAAAGAACATAAGTTCTCTCTATAAGCTTTTCTGTTCTTTCTAACTTTTTTTTTTTGCATAGTTCTTGTCATTTTTTTTTCAGATTTTCTTGCATTTTTTTAGCTAAATATTTCTTTCTAATCAATTTTATGATACATTATCTGATGAGTGTTTAGATTAACCAATAAGAGATTCATTATTTTCTATTCAAATTTTTTTCTTATACGAAAAGGTGTAAAATATTTTAAGATTTATTTTGTTATCTTGATATATATCTTGAGTTGTTCTTTGTTTTTTTTATTGGAATACTCAATCAAAAAGATATAGATTTTTTTTTCCTTTGATACTCTTTTTTGTTTTTAATTTTTATCTTTCACTTCCTTTGTTAATTTTGTTGCTAAGATTTTTACTAATATTTACTTAATAACAATTTCATTAACTAATTTTTCCTCTATTATTCAGTTTATTTGGAGTAGATTAAAAATTTATAATTTTTTTCTTTGTAAATTTAAAGAAGTATTTAAGTTGTTGTATTTAAAAATGTTAAGAATTTAATATAATTAAACTTTAATCTGATAACTACAACTTTTGAATTAATGGTTTTTAACATAGGAGCAAGGCTTATTTATGAGGTCTCATATTTAAACCTTACCGTTGCAAGTATATTTACTTGTTTTTTGTCATTTATTAGTCATCTTTCTTCCATATTATAAGTTAAGTTCATGTTTCATATTACACGTGAGAAAGGGTATTGAGAATTTATTTACTCACAACTAATATATATATATATATATATAGTTAAACCTTTATTTAACAGCTGCAACTTTTAAGTAAAGTAACTTTTAACAAATAAAAAAAGACACATAGTATTTTATTTATTTTTTTAAATACTTTAATGCTCATGTTAAAAAGTATGAATCATGAATCATTTTTTTTACTGGTATTAGTTAAATTCTAAATGTTATCAATTGAATTATATTTTATTGTTGTAAGACAAATTGCAGCAAATGTTATTATAACAAAGCAATTACCTAATCCAAAAAATATTTATTATTGTAGCATGATAAATTGGGTTATACATGATCCGTAATGATAAGGCGATTAGTAGAAGATTCACATCAACATTACTTAAAGAATAAAATGATTCTTGTGCCAAATGAATGCAATTGTGTTGCTTACTTATAGGGTAAAATAATTGTCAAACAAATCTCTAAATGAGCTAATAGTTGAATCTATACCTTTGATAAGGAGTGTAAAGGGACATGTGTGATCCAATTTATTATTTTATTGTCTAAGTTGATGTATTTATTAGATGGAATTATTGCTTTTGGTATGTCTCTAGCACAAATAATTCAATTAAGGATTTAATTCTCAAATAATATGATTAAGATAATTCGTATTAATAATGTCAATTAATTTTCATCCTAAACTTTAATTAACTATTGTATGTTAGTTTAGACTAATTGTGTATTCTCTTTCTCATACTCGTATTCAAAATAGTTTGATTGAATCATTACTTAAAAAATATTCAGCTAATTAATTGACCTTTATTAATTGAAAAAAAGTTAACAACTTTTGTTTAGAAATCTGTTCATGTGATGAATTCAATCCACCTCAAACCTAGAGCAATTTTCTTACAACTTGCATTGAGTTGACAATAGAATATTTCATATTTAAGAACTTTTAATTGTACAATATATGTCCATGTAACACCTATTTATAAGATTTGAATAGGTTTTCAATAAAGATGTAAAGTCTATTGCAAGACATCTTAAACCTTCAATTATGATTTTTATCATTCACTTTACAAATTGTCAATTTTGATAAAGTGATTTTCACTGTTATGAGAAGAAAAAAGTCAATTTTAAAAGAATGACATAATATAATTGCTTGAAATGCGTCATACTTCTCTTTTTCTTATTATGATTGTCGGGGTCCCTTCCTTAGGTCGAAGGGCGGTCCAACCGACATAGTAACCCAACAAACTCTCTCACTGAATCAAGTCTGCCCAACACTATTAAACCTTTCTAGTTGTAACAATAAGAGACATCAGAGTAATTTAAGGATTAATTTTGTGATGTGCGAAAGTAAGCAAACATTACAATTAAAACCATGAACAAGTATTATCCTTTTTAAACGTAACAGAGGCTTGTCGTTTATATATTACATATTGTCTTGTTTCAAAATACACAATTGGTCATTTTTTCCATATATAGAAATAACCAACCTCTAACAAAAACCAGGAAAAAAGAAAGGAACCACCAAGGGAATTAGGCTATCACCACGCCTTTCCCTTTGTCAGCCACCGACGAACTTAAAATGTTAGTAGAGCAGTGAAGCCAGCAATACCAAAGTCTAGTGGTTTAAGTAGCATATGTTCTCTAATAACGTAGGCTATGTCAAGGCTAGCCCAACGCTAAGATGTTTGCATTCAAATGAGGTAATTATTACAAGATGTTGTAATGTCGTGAATGGTTACAATTCCATTTGTTTCCCATGATGGTGCTATTTATTGGCTCAATGCTTACGTTTGTAGGTGATAAAGAGCAATCACATGAAGATCAGCCTCCTAGTCTTAAGTCAAGAGGCTCTCTTGCTTGCTTCTTCCTTCCCCTGTCACCGAACTCAAAATAAAATGTGTTGCTAATAAGTTATTAACTCTATGTGATTGAATAATTTCTACGTAATACTTAGTTTGAATCTTTGAGTATGCACTGAAATTTATGAATATTTTTATAAATATATTGAATGTCTCCACTTTAATACTTATAACTCACTCAATGCAAATTTTGGAGACATTAAGACTTATAACTCACTCAACGCAAATTTCTTAAAACCCCCATAATGTAAATCACAAAATCTACCATTAATATAATTATTTGAATGACTTTAATTAATTATATTTAACATATTATATAAATGATTGATATATCTCACCATATTAAAACTCTATACAAGTGGTGGTCTTATATTTTTAAAAAATCAACAACAAAGAACATAGGTTCTCTCTCTAAGCTCTTTTGTTCTTTCTAATTTTATTGCATAGTTCTCATCATATTTTCTTAGATTTTCTTGCATTTACTTAGTTAAATATTTCTTTCTAATTTGGAAAAAAAAAATGGAAAAGTAAATCATTAGGGTTTCCCTTAGCCAAATTGAGTTTTGAATAAAAAAAAAAGGGAAACGCTAATGATTTACTTTCTGAAAAAAAATCATAAAAGTTTAGAAAGTTTTTTGGTATTGTAAGTATTTCATAAATGTTTTTAGAAACTAAAACTTTAAAAAGTAAAATTTGAGACATCATGTGAATTTCATTTAAAGTTCTAGTTTCTAAAAACATTTATGAAATACTTACAATACCATAAAGCTTTCTAAACTTTTATGATTTTTTTTTTCAGAAAATAAAGAAGGAAAACCCAAATAAGGATTAAAATTGCCCTTTCAATTAGCGGCATTACAAAATGTTTGCAATGAGCGTATTTTGAACAAATTCGCAATGAGATTGATGACACATATCCAAAACTTGCTTAAAAGGACTATAATTCTTTTTTGTGTTTATTTTGAGATTTTTTTTTAAATTATTAGGCTCATATTAATTTTTTTCCAAATAACCCTCCTGATATTTTTTGCTAAAATATTCTCAAGTGGGTCTTGTAGTATGATAAAAAGTATCGAGTGTTATTACTCTCCTTTTTTTGCATGATATACATATTTTGACCCTAATTTTATATATTTTTAATAGAGTCTTATAATCAAACCATTTTGAAAACTTTGTCCAAATATTTTTTATAAACACACACGCAGACCACTTTCCGTGTGTTTGCCTATGAATTGTTGTGTTGTTGTATGAATCGTTCTCTTCTATTTAAAAAAAAAAATGCAAGAACTAGTATATCTTAGAATAACGTTCTCTTTTATTGTTGGGAATATTAATTAATCCCTTCTATAAATTGCTTAATTTTGTTATTATTTAATTATTGGTATTGATTTCTTCTTATTCTTATATTTAGGAATTAATACATTTAGCTATA
>JAJIYU010012152.1:0-14819 GCA_030144865.1 Tinospora cordifolia | reverse complement strand
AAATTATTACACCCAAATAAAAATTATAAAAAATAATTTGATCTCTCAAATCTTTAAAAAATAAGTACAATGTATATATAAATATTAAAAAAGTAGCTCTTTTGACAACATAAGTTGTTAGTTCATTTGGTTAAAGTTTAAGATAATAACCTAAATGTCATGGGTTCAAATCTTGGTAAAGCTAACTTTTTAGTTAAGTTATTATAAAATTTATTAAACGTGTCTAAAAGGGTCATAAACAGGTCACCCGTTTATTTAACGTATCGTGTTCGAGTTTACATGTCATGACCCGATTAATAAACGGGTCATGTTCGGGTTGACATGTCACGACATGATTAATAAACGGGTTGACCCGTTTCGGACCCGCCGACACGAATTGCCACCCCTAGTATTAAGCTAAATAAGAAAAATGGAGGTTTTAGAAATCACTTCTACTTCTATTGTGAGTTTGGTTGAAATCTGGCAGAGTTTCCCCTGTTTTCCAACATCAATTACTCAAAGAATGCTCAAAAACACTCAATCAAATATCAAAGCACTCAAGAATAGTTAAAGATTACTCAAGAATAAAGGGGGTTGCCAAGAAGATGGCTTGAAAAGAACAAGAGGGACTTGTCAGCTCTTTCTTTGAGATGAAGAAAATGAGAGCACTAGGTGGGTTTATGTAATACCCTAAATTCTCTGTACTTAATTAAATGAAATTTATCATTTATTCAGTAAAATTTGGGTGCAAAATGAAATCAGGCTCATTTCGGGGTTAAATTTGATAGGTTTCTGAAGGTTTCATTTGGTGACCCTTAGGGATGCAAAACAACCTATAACGAAGTAAGGTGAAATGAACCAACTAATTGGACAACATATCCAAAAATTAGAACAATTGGTCAAGATTAGGGTTTTCATTTGCCAAACGCCCTTTAGGGGGTCCAAATTAGAAAGAAAGATAGAAATGACTTGAAACGAAATGAAATAACATGAACTAACAAAATGAATGACATATCCGAAAATTAGCTCAATGGTAGTGGGTTTCATGAAATCAAGGTATTTATGCCCCAGGTCCTTGGTTCGAATTTCCACGGAGGCAAAAGAAAATCCCAAGGAGGGAACGGTACCTTGTGAGTCACACCTTTGAAGAATGGCTAGGTGTGACAAAAAGTGCCTTCTTTGTAACACATCAACGCATTGACTCATCAGACACACCGGGACACATCAGGTGACTCAAGGTATTGTCCCCTCCCCTTGGGGTTTTCTTTCGCTTCCATGGAGATTCAAAGCAAGGACCTGGGGCATAAGTACCTTGATTTCACGAAAACCCATTACCATTGAGCCGTCAGCTCAATGATAGTGGGTTTGGTGGTAGGTTTACGTGAAATCAAGGTATTTATGCCTCAGGTCCTTGGTTCGAATCTCCACGAAGGCGATAGAAAACCCCAAGGGGAGGAGATAATACCTTGAGTTACTCGGTGTGTCTCGGTGTATCCGGTGTGTCAGTGTGTTAAAACAAGACCTTAACATGTCCTCTAAGATCTGAAAAACTCTCTCAGACTCCCCATTTGTCTGAGGGTGAAATGTAGTACTCATGGTGAGTTTAGTGTCCAACTCCTTTTGTAGACTTTGCCAAAACTGTGAAGTGAATCAAGAGTCCCGGTCAAATACTATCGTCTTGGGTATACTATGAAGTCTAACTATTTCTTTCATGTAGAGTTATCCTAACTTACTAAGTGAGACGATCCACTATTATCCATACAATATCTTCTCTTTTCTTGTTTTTGGGTAACCTACTAACAAAGTCCACGTTATCCTACTTCCATTTAGGGATAGGGAATGGTTGTAACATTTCAAGTGGTTGTAACATTCCAAAGGGTTGTAACATTCCAAGGATAGGGAATGGTTGTAATATTCTGCTTTTACTTGTTGACAAATTAAACACTTGGCAACATGCTTAGCCACGTCTCTCTCTATTCCTCTCTACCAGTAAGTTTTCCTAAGGTTTTGGTACATCTTATCTCCACTTGGATGCATCATATACTTGGTCTTGACGAGCCTTATCTAGTATGGTTTGTTTACTTTGTCCATTTTGGGGCACCCAGATCCTCTCACCAAGTCTTAGGTTATTCTCAACATCTAACTTGAAGT
This sequence comes from Tinospora cordifolia, assembly GCA_030144865.1. Lineage (NCBI taxonomy): Eukaryota > Viridiplantae > Streptophyta > Magnoliopsida > Ranunculales > Menispermaceae > Tinospora > Tinospora cordifolia. The sequence continues at coordinate 12,689 of JAJIYU010012152.1, read as the reverse complement.
CAATATGCTTACCCTGTGTAACTCCTATTAGACTAGTGAGCCATTTGTCTTGACTTTGCTCATCCTTGATCTAGTGTAGAAGATCCAATTGGCAAGACATGTTGTAGAGATAGGCTTGTTTTTAATTCAAGTTTATAGCTAACCTAAAGTCTTCAATCAATTGGTACATCTGACTCTTTTCTTCCTCCTATTTGTTGAACTTTTTACTTAAGGTATCGACCACCACATTGGCCTTCCCCAGATGGTAGTGTAGTTAGAAATCATAGTCTTTCAAGAATTCCATCCATCTACATTGACTGAGGTTCAACTCCCACTGGGTATAGATGTACTTCAAGCTCTTGTGATATGAAAATAGATCTAGTTTCTCACCATAAAGGTAGTGTCTCCAAATCTTTAGGACAAATACAATGGCTGCTAACTCTAGATCATGAATAGGGTAATTTTCTTATGGACCTTCAGTTGTCTTGAAACATAAGCAACTACTTGCTTCTTTTTGCATCAAGACTGCCCCTAGTCCACTTAGTGAAGCATTCGTATACAAGACATAAGTGACACCATGGGTTGGAGTGACTAAGGTAGGGGCCGAAGTCAATCTCCTCTTCAGTTCTTGGAATGATTGTTCGCACTTTTCATCCCAAGTGAATTTATCACCTTTTTTGGTTAACTTAGTCATAGGTTCTATTAGTTTAGAGAAGTCTTGGATGAATGTCTTGTAGTATCCAGCTAAGCCTAAGAAACTCTTAATCTTTGTAATCGTCTTTGGTAGTTTCCAGTCCATGCAGCTTCCACCTTCTGTGGGTTTACGGAGATACCTTCTGCTGATACTATGTGGCCAAAGAACTTGACCATCTTCATCCATAATTCACACTTGTTGAACTTAGCATATAATTGGTGCCTTCTGAGGATTTCTAACACTATTCGCAAGTGTTCTAAGTATTCATTTTTTGTCTTAGAGTAAATTAGGATGTCATCAACGAATACCACCACAAACTGGTCAATATTGTCTAAACACTTAGTTTATTAAATCTATGAATGTTGTTGGGGCATTGGTCAAACCAAAGGGCATTACAGTGAACTTGAAGTGTCAATATCATGTCCTAAAGTTGTCTTGTGTATATTAGACTCCCTGATTCTTAGTTGGTGATATCCCGACCTAAGATCAATCTTTGAGAACCGAGTGGCTCCTCTGAATTGCTCAAATAGGTCATCAATCCTTGGTGGAGGATATTTTTTCTTTATGGTTGCCTGGTTCAGCTTCCAGTGTCACACCCCACCGGGCCCACCGGTCCCATCGGACCTACGCCGTGTGGCGACCGCATGGCGCACCGCGTGGCGGCTGTGACTCACTAGGTACTGTCCCCTCTCCTAGGGGTTTTCCTTCGCCTCCGCAGAGATTCAAACCTAGGACTTGGGGCTTAAGTACCTAGTTCATTGTGACGACCCTTCACTGGGCCCCCAAAACCCCCTCAGCGAGCACTCTAGGCTAGGTGTTAACAACCCACCGCCACCGCCACCGGGACCCATGCCCACGTCATGACACGTCATGGCTCGTCATGGCATTGTTACTCACAAGGTACTGTTCCCCCCCCCCCTTGGGATTTTATTTCGCCTTTGTGGAGTTTTGAATCCATGACCTAGGGGACAAGTACATTGTTCTTGCAACATCCACTACCATTATACCATTGGCTCAATGGTAGTGGATGTTGCAAGAACAATGTATTTGTCCCCTAGGTCATGTATTCAAAACTCCATGGAGGCGAAATAAAATCCCAAGGGGGGGGAATAGTACCTTGTGAGTAATAATGCCATGACGAGCCATGACGTGGGCGTCGGTCCCGGTGGCAGTGGCAGTGGGTTGTTACAATAAAAATGCGCCTTTTTATTGTAACACCCACCGGGAATCCTACCGGGACTCATACCCATGTCGTAGGGCCCACGTCATGGTGTGTCACTCACAAGGTATTGTCTCCTCCCCTTAGGGTTTTCCTCCGCCTCCGTGGAGATTCGAACCAAAGACCTGGGGCATAAATACCTTGTTCATTCCTCATCCACTACCATTTTTTTTAATTGTAACAACCCATCGCCACTGCCACCAGGACCCACACCCACATCATGACACATCATGGCTCGTCATGGCATTGTTACTCACAAGGTACTGTTCTCCCCCCTGAGATTTTATTTCGCCTTCGTGGAGTTTTGAACCCATAACGTAGGGGATAAGTACATTGTTCTTGCAACATCCACTACCATTGGGCCAATTAGCTCAATGGTAGTGGATGTTGCAAGAACAATGTACTTATCCCCTATGTTATGGGTTCAAAACTCCACGAAGGTGAAATAAAATCCCAGGGGGGAGAACAGTACCTTGTGAGTAACAATGCCATGACGAGCCATGATGTGTCATGACGTGGGTGTGGGTCCCGGTGGCGGTGGCGGTGGGTTGTTACAATAGAAAAGGCGCCTTTTTTATTGTCACACCCCACCAGGCCCACCGGTCCCACCGGACCTACGCCGCATGGCTGTCGCATGGCGTACTGCGTGGCAGCTATGACTCACTAGGTACTGTCCCCTCCCCTAGGGGTTTTCCTTCGCCTTCGCAGAGATTCGAACCTAGGACCTGGGGCTTAAGTACCTAGTTCATTCCTCATCTGCTAGCTCAATGGTAGCGGATGATGAAAGAAATAAGTACTTGAGCCCTAGGTCTTAGGTTCGAATCTCTGCGGAGGCGAAAGAAAACCCCAGGGGGCAGGGGACACTACCTTGTGAGTGACACGCCATGACGTGGGTCCTACGACGTGGGTAAGAGTCCCGATAGGATTCTCGATGGGTGTTACAATAAAAAGGCGCCTTTTTATTGTAACAACCCACCGCCACTGCCACCGGGACCCACACCCACGTCATGACACATCATGGCTCGTCATGGCATTGTTACTCACAAGGTACTGTTCCCCCCCTGGGATTTCATTTCGCCTCCATAGAGTTTTGAACCCATGACATAGGAGATAAGTACATTATTCTTGCAACATCTACTACCATTGAGCTAATTGGCCCAATGGTAGTGGATGTTGCAAGAACAATGTACTTATCTCCTATGTCATGGGTTCAAAACTCCACAGAGGCGAAATAAAATCCCAGGGGGGGAACAGTACCTTGTGAGTAACAATGCCATGACGAGCCATGATGTGTCATGACATGGGTGTGGGTCTCAGTGGCGGTGGTGGTGAGTTGTTACATCCAGTAATTGACACAGTTTCATGGAACTATCTTTCTTCTTCATAAACAGCATAGGAGCTCCCCAGGATGACTCACTCGGTCTGATAAAACCTTTTTCTTAGAGCTCATTTAGTTGAGACTTCAACTCGATTAGTTCCACCGGTGCCATTCTATAAGGAGGTATGGCTATAGGTTTGGTGCCAAGGTGAAGTTCAATTTTGAACTCTAACTCTCTGACAGGTAGTAGTCCGGGTAAGTCGTCTGGGAACACATCTTTGTACTCTCTAACCACTACTAGGTCTTGGATTTTCTTTAGTTCAATAGGTTCTTCTTTAGAGAGTTCCTTGAACTCATTCTTCTGCCTTAAACATATCATCATGGCTAAGGTTGGACTCCTTAGTAGTATTTGCATATCCCCATTGATTTTATAGGTTTTCCCAGAAGGTAGGGTTATGGTTACTTGTTTCTTAGGACAATCTATATGAGCTTGGTATTAGTCTTGCCAATCCATCCCCAAGATCACATCATGGCTATAAAATGGTAAGGTGTATAGGTCAATTGATATGAGTTTATCCCCAAATCTTAGGTCACAACTATACATTCGTTTAGCAGTAACAGTGGTTACTATTGGTGTGGACACATTCAAAGTTATGGGTAGTGTTTTTATCACAAGTTGTAACTTATAAGCTAGTTCTTCAGAGATAAATGATTTCGAGGCACCCGAGTTAAAAAATAGTTTCACAACAACATTGAATAATAGGAACGTACCTTCCACTGCATGGACTTGATCTTCCTAAGTCTCAACAACAAACATTCTAGCCTGGTTTCGACCACGACCCTGATGCTGCCCCTGATTGGCATTTTGTTGTTGTTGCCTTACTTGAGGACGACCGTTCTGACCTCGTCCCTGAGTGTTCTTCTGTTGCTGGGGAGCCTGAGCTCGTGAAAGAATTAATTGCTCACTAGAAACATATTTTCCTAGTTTAAGAAAGCTCTTTTGCTTAGTTCCTCAATTAGAAGGGAGTAGTTGGTTTTAAGTGCCTAATTTTTCAATTGCATGCTAATTTCTTCGTTATTTCGCATTTGGTTGCATCCTTAACCATCTATGTACACATAAAACTCCAAATAGTTAATTTTAGCTTCATTACAATCATACAAACAACCAAACAACTTAAAGAACTCATCTTCAATGTTCTTCCTTAGAGAAACAATCGATAGCCTATTTAGAATAGATTTCTTCCTTTGACATGTGTTTCTATTAGCTAATGCTTCATTTACAATGAATTTTAATATTTAAAGAGACTTTCTAACTCACTTGAATATCCAACCCAGTTTTAGACCCTAGTTTTCTTAAAAAATTGTTACTTTGTGCTTTCAATTGGGCTAATCGTGTTTTTATCTAGCTAGCTACTAATAAAAATGAACGTAGCCTACGTTCCTCGCTTTATACTATTACAAATGAACAAAAAGCTTATGTTTCTTCTTTTCGACTATAAAGAAGGGGCAAATGGCTCAATTATAACTAATTTCTTTCACTTACTAGAGCTTACGCAGCTTGCTTCTTTATTTTATTTCAATAACATTTCTTGAGCGACTAAGCTACTTTATGACCCCCCAGTTGCTGGAAGGATGCATCATGTTGAAAATATACTTTACAATCTATTGCATCTAAAGAAGCTTGAGGCTCCTAGAATTCAAAGTACCTTCTATTGTTCTCTCTACACTCTTGCAATTGATGGAATGGTTAAAAAAGGTTAGTTTTTACTTTAACTTGTAGAGAAAGAACTAATTATTCACTAAAAACATATTTTCCTTGTTTAAGAAAGCCCTTTTGCTTAGTTCCTCAATTAGATGGGAGTAGTTATTTTTAAGTGCATGATTTTTTAATTACATGCTAATTTCTTCCTTAATTCGCATTTTCTTGCATCCTTAACCATCTATATACACATGAAGCTCAAAATAGTTAATTTTAGCTTCATTGCAATCTTAAAAACAACCAAATGACTTAAAGAACCCATCTTCAATGTTCTTCCATAGAATTCAAAGTACCGCCTGTTGTTCTCTGTGCTCTTGCAATTCATAGAATAGTTAAATAAAGATTAGTTTTTGCTTTAACTTGTAGAGAAAGAACTCATTGCTTAGTAGAAACACATTTTTCTAATTTTAGAAAGTTGTTTTGCTTAGTTCCTTAATTAGACGAGAGTAGTTGGTTTTAAGTGCCTAATTTTTCAATTGCATGCTAATTTCTTTATTAATTCATACTTTGTTGCATCTTTAACCATCTATGTGCAAATAAAACTCAAAATAGTTAATTTTAGCATCGTTGTAATCTTACAAACAACCAAACAACCTAAAGAACTCATCTTCAATGTTCTTCCGTAGAAAAACAATTGACAACCTATCAAGAATAGATTTTTTTCCTTTGACATGCGTTTCTATTGGCTAATGCTTCATTTACGATGGATTTTAATATTTAAAGAGACTTTCTAACTCATTTGAATATCTAACATAGTTCTAGACCTTAGTTTTCTTAGAAAACTGTTACCTTGGGCTTTCAATTGGGCTAATTGTGTTTTTATCTAACCCCAGCTACTAATAAAAATGAACGTAGCCTACGTTCCTCTCTTTGTAATATTATAAATGAACAAACAACTTATGTTTCTTCTTTTTGACTGTAGAGAAGGGGCCAATTGTTCAATTACAACTAATTTCTTTCACTTGCTAGGGCTTACGTAGCTTGCTTCTTTATTTTATTTCAGTAACATTTCTGGAGCGACTTTATTGCTCATTTAGAGAGCAAAGTTGCTTTGTGACCACAATTGCTCGAAGGAAGCATCATGTTGACAATAAACTTTACAATCTATCGCATCTAAGGAAGCTTGAGGCTCGTAGAATTCAAAGTCTCTTCTGTTGTTCACTTTGCACTCTTGCAATTGATAGAATTGTTAGAAAAAGGTTAATTTTTGCTTTAAATTGTTGAAAAAGAACTAATTGCTCTCTAGAAACATATTTTCCTAGTGTAAGAAAGCTTTTTTACTCACTTCCTTAATTAAAGGGGAGTAGTTGGTTTGAAGTGCCTAATTTTTTAATTGCATGCTAATTTCTTCATTAATTCACATATTGTTGCATCCTTAACCATTTATGTACACATGAAACTCAAAATAGTTAATTTTAGTTTCATTGCAATCTTACAAACAACCAAACAACATAAAAAACTCATCTTTAATGTTCTTCTGTAGAAAAACAATCGATAATCTATCTAGGATAGATTTCTTCTTTTCATACGCAGTTCTAAACCCTAGTTTTCTTAGAGAACCGTTACTTTGTGATTTCAATTAGGCTAATTGAGTTTTTACCTAGCCCCAGCTACTAATAAAAATGAACGTATCCTATGTTCCTCTCTTTATATTATTATAAATGAACAAACAACTTATGTTTCTTCTTTTTTACTGTGGAGAAGGGGCCAATGGCTCAATTACAACTAATTTCTTTCACTTGCTAGAGTTCACGTAGCTTGCTTCTTTATTTTATTTCGATAACATTTCCTGAGCAACTTTGTTGTTCGTTTAGAAACCAAAGTTGCTTTGTAACCCCCCAATTGCTCGAGGGCGTCATGTTGACAATATACTTTACAATCTATCACATCTAAAGAAGCTCGAGGCTCGTAGAATTCAAAGTACCTTCTATCGTTCTCTCAGCACTCTTGCAATTGGTAGAATAGTTAACTTGTAGAGAAAGAAATAATCGCTCACTAGAAACATATTTTCCAAGTTTAGGAAAGCTCTTTTGCTTAGTTCCTCAATTAGAGGGGAGTAGGTTTTAAGTGCCTAATTTTTCAATTGCATATTCTTCGTTAATTCGCATTTTGTTGCATCCTTAACCATCTACGTGCATATGAAACTCAAAATAGTTAATTTTAGCTTCATTACAATCTTACAAACAACCAAACAGCTTAAAGAATTATTGATAACCTATTTAGAATAGATTTCTTCCTTTGACATGTGTTTCTATTGGCTAATGTTTTATTTACGATGAATTTTAATATTTAAAGAGACTTTCTAACTCATTTGAATACCCAACGCAGTTCTAAACCCTAGTCTTCTCAGAAAATAGTTACTTTGTGCCTTCGATTAGGCTAATCATGTTTTTACCTAGCAGCTACTAATAAAAATGAATGTAGCCACATTTTTCTCTTTATATTATTGTAAATGAACAAACAACTTATGATTCTTCTTTTTGACTGTAGAGAAGGGGCCAGTCGCTAAATTACAACTAATTTCATTCACCTGCAAGTTTCTTTATTTCATTCCAATAACATTTCCAAATAGACTTTGTTGGTCGTTTAGAGAGCAAAGTTGTTTTGTGACCCCAATTGCTCGAAGGAAGTGTTGTGTTGACGATAAAACTTTGCCATCTATGGCATCTAAAGAAGCTCGAGGCTGTTAGAATTCAAAGTACCTTCTGTTGTTCTCTCTGTACTCTTGCATTTGATAGAATGGTTAAAAAAAGGTTAGTTTTTTCTTTAACTTGTAGAGAAAGAACTAATTGCTCAGTAGAAACATATTTTCCTTGTTTAAGAAAACCCTTTTGCTTAGTTCCTCAATTAGAGGGGAGCAATTGCTTTTAAGTGCCTAATTTTTCAATTCCATGCTAATTCATCGTTAATTCACATTTTGTTACATCCTTAACCATCTATGTACAATGAAACTCAAAATATTTAATTTTAGCTTCATTACAATCTTACAAACAACCAAACAGCTTAAAAAACTCATCTTCAATGTTCTTCCGTAGAGAAACAATCGATAACCTATTTAGAATAGATTTCTTCTTTTTAAAGAAGTTTGATGCTCTTAGAATTCAAAGTACCTTTTGTTGTTCTCTCTGCACTCTTGCAATTTATAGCATAGTTAAAAAAAGGTTAGTTTTTGTTTTAACTTGTAGAAATAGAACTAATTGCTCACAAGAAACATATTTTCCTAGTTTAGGATCCATCTTCATCATTTGTCACCAACTTCTAGCTGGTCCCTTGAAGTGGTGCATGGCCAACACTATTCTATGTGATCCTGTTAACTTTAGTACATTTAGATGTTCCTCCATTTCTTGGTACTAGTGATCAGCAGCGATATAGTCTGTGGTACCTTCAAATTGAGGAAGGTGAAGCTTTTGTAACTCTATTAGCATCTTCCTTAACTTCTCATCCTTCAGGTTCTCCTAAACCCTTTGACGATCCAGAACCTCGAGTACAGGCACTGGTTGCGATGCAGGGATTAGTTGAGGTATCGGTGGTAGTGGTGCCACCTAAGGCATCATTTGATGTAGTGCCCTCATGATCTAGTCTAAGACTCTCCAAGTGACTTCATTCATCATGTTTTTCATTTGCGCATCCATCCGAACATGAGTCTCTTGCTCTCGTTGTTCAGTTTTGTCAGATGTTCTAGCCCTGGTAGTGTATCTCTTTGATCTAGCTATTATCTACAAGTCAGAAGCCATTTTAGTATCCATAAGGTAACACAGTGAAAGATTTAAGTGAATTATAATTTAGGGTACACAACCCGTCTTCCCTTTTCTTCGGGATACAAATATTTTTCCAGACTTGAGAAGATGGTTATTTCGTCTATGTTCATTTATCAAGCTCATGTTCCCAATCTTTTCATTTCTTTCATATTATCATGACTCTAGATTCATGTTTCTAGCTTCTCGATTTGTTCAATGGCCTAACAGTTTATGCTTCTAGGTTCATTTTGTTCTTGGGTACATGATTTGGTTTCATAATGACATACATATAACAAATCAGACATGCTTTGCAAACAATCATACAAGTTCAGGCTAGCATAACAAAATTCCAGGCTTCCATCTAAGCTTCTAGGTTCAAGTGTCTCATACCACTCTATCCCTTCCACTTAGACTTTTACTCAGAAAATTGTCACACCCAAACAATTTCTCAAATGTCTCAATAACTAAGGTTTCCCGAGCCCATTATACCTGACCGTCCCATACCAACCCAGCATAGAGAAACAAATTCTTCCAAAGTTATTGATCATTCACTAAACATGGTCCATTAGCCTCCGAGTCTAGGCTTCCTCCATACCCCTGAATTGTTATGCATCTCATACTACATAGAAACAAAAGATATAAAATCTTCTCGATCTCGTGTCCTGGCAAAACAAAGATTCTGTTTTCACATATTTTCAATTTCTAACCTATGTCATAAAGTTTTATGCTTTTGATCTACTATTCCACCCATGTTTCTACCTAAGGTCTCTTCCCTAGACCCAGGTTTTCAATCTGGTTGAACTAACAACCTTTGTCTAGTTAAGATACAAATTTTGGCATCTTTTTCAGCTTCTAGTAAACTCTTTTGCCCTAATCTTCCACCTTCTAATTTTTTAATAGAAAGTAAGGGTATTCTTCAACTTTGATAACTCGTATGAGCTGGTGAGACAATCTCCAGAGTGGGCGGCGAGATCGAAGTCTGTTTAGCACCTACGCTTTCTCGGGCGGGATAACCCACCTCCCTTTCAATGTTTAGTTTAACTCAGGACAAGGCTCACCTACTATTTACTCAACTTGTAGTCTTTGTATACAAACAAAACATTTCAAAACATATGTTTCCTTTTTGAAAACACTTTTTAAAATAGTTTTCAATTTCAGAAATAGAAGGTAGGGCATTCTAATTTCAACTCAAAGTACATGTCAAACCTAGTTGAGTTATTATTTTCTAAATTTGATACCACCATTAGTATAAGATTAAACTTTCTAGTTCTAGCCCAATAGTTAATGTCTAGGCTTGACTTTTAATTCTTGTCTAGCAACTAATGCCTAGTGTAATACCCTAGAATTTTGTCAAATAATTTAAAATAAATAAAATAAGTTAAGTAAATTAATTTCAAAGATTTTAAGAAATTTTTGGGTGCAAATTGTGGGTTGGCACATGAAAAATAAAATATGTTAGAGATATAATATAAATTAGGCAAAGAAGACCTTAATTTGATAATTAAATAAAATGTCAATTTAGTAGAATTAATTATGAAATTTAAAGAGTTACTTAAGAAATAAATAAAAAAGATAAAGTATATATACGCATATAGGTTAATATGTATATGAATAAGGTGTGTGTTAGCATAATAAATGTTTAACACTACATATTATAGGAATATGTATATAGAAAAATTTATATAATTAAATAAAAATGTAGTATACGTGTATTTATTAAAAGCAAATCAAACATTATGTAAATATTAATTTATAAATACATAAATTATAATCTGAAAATGAAATATGAAATAAATAAAAATATATGAAAATAAAAAATGTAGATTATTTAATTGTTGGCATTAAAGATATTAAAAAAATAGGAAAATATCTAATAAATACAATATTAAATAAATTAGAAAGGAGAAAATATTAGCAAATCATCAAAATAGAAGGGAATATACAAGAAAATTAAATTTTTATCAATTAGGAAGTGTCTAATTAACAATTTTCGGATAATAGCAACCTTAAAAATCAAATTTGGTAATTAGAAACTGCATCCAATGGTCCAAAACGAATCTACAAAAATCCAACAAATGAAATCAAAGCCCAAAATGGCACTCAGGAGCACCGAATCAATAAGATCCAACAGACTAGAAACGATCAGGATGATCTAACGGTTTGAATGAGTCTCATTTGATCACGAATAACACTGCAATCGAGGTTCATCATGAGCCCGGATCGGTGATCAGGATCGAATGCTGTGCTCGAGATCCATCCAACAGCGGAGATCAAACACGCATTCAGTAATCGCGAGCATGTGCATCGATTGAGAAAAATCCAACGGGCCACAGTCGATCAATCCAAACCCAACGGTCCAGGCAGTTGTCAGTAATCGCGAACGCGATACGCACTCTGTGTTCGAGGATCATCCGACGGTCCAGATCTGCAGCGTAATACGTAAATCGCGAATCACATGCTGCACTCAAGGAAAATCAACGGCCAGATCGATTTTTTAATCGAGTGCTGCACTCGAGGAATATCTAACGGTTCAGATTTGAGGTGCCTAAATAACTGAGATGTGATGTGCGATTCGAGAACGATCCTACAGTCCCGATTAGCTGCTCCGATAAATAACGAAAATTAACCAGGAAAATCTGAAAAATTTTGAAAAATCATCTTTCCAGATTTCAAACTCACTTGATATTTTCCTATGCTTGGGGGGCACAAAAATTTGAATTATTGGCAAGTTTACTACAAAGAAAACACCCCAAACTTGCCATTCTCTACCCTTTTGAACTCTATATAAACACCCCCGATGCTCACAATTTATCTCATCCCAAGAAACAAGAGTTGAATTGTCATCTTGTTCTCTAAGCCTTCTTCTTGGCAATCCCTTCAGTTCTTGAGTGTTCTTGAGAGTTCTTGAGTGTTTGGAAGCCTTGAAGTAATGGAACTTTGCTAGATTTCAGAGGTATACAGAAGAAACCTTTTTAAGGTGGAAGTGACTTCTAACTTCTACTTCTTTATTTTAAATTGAATAAGTCTTGCATGTATGATGATGTTTTGAAGATGATTGATTGAATATATGCTTAATATGCATGTTTTATTTATTTGATATGCCATGAATATACATGTTATGCATGTTTAGAAATTAAGAATATTGATGCATGTTATACATGAATTGTGCCATGAATAAATATTTAATGATTCATGTTTTGTATATGTTGCATCGATGGTTTAATTCGATATAGTGTGTTTTATCACTAAGGAAAGATTAAATATTGATTCAATCCACGTACCGGCGCGATGATGGACTGTATAGTGTCATCGTGTGCTCCACCCCCCGACCCGGCTTGCCGATTTACCATTGATGATTTTTAACTGGGTTTCCAAGAGTGATCCCACTTCATAGATATTGTGTAACACCCCAAACCCCACATTCCTTGAGTTTTGGACAACCACCATTATTTGACGGTGGACTTAACCAATTGGCGGGTTGGGCCGATGTTACGTTACAAGCGACACACACTTGACTTTCTATTTTTCAATACCACATGTCTTAAAATAAATTCAATAGTAAAAATTTACATTTAATAAAATCAAGGCAATTAAAGGTAAAGAAAAATTCAACTTCTTTATTAATAGAAGAAAGTACATGACTTTGTAAACTATTACATTGTTGATCAATAATCTCAAAATAGAAATATTAACTTTCAGCGAAAGTCTTATTCAAAATTGGGCAACATACCCTTACATTGAAAGGAAACTTTTAAAAAAAATAGAAACTTGCTAAATCAAAACTATCTAATTTCCATAGCCTTCATAATTTAATTTCCTGAAAAATAAAAGAGGAAGGGTTGAGCACATAGCTCAGTGGATCTTTATCAAATAACCATTTTTCAAACTCAAAACAATAGCACATCCATAATTCAAACACTTGCATACATTAGGTGTTTCAAACAACCAATTGTTTAAAGTTGTAATTTAGACCAAAAGGGTTT
>JAJIYU010012151.1:0-14779 GCA_030144865.1 Tinospora cordifolia | reverse complement strand
GTAAGCATGGGGGGTTTTATATAGGCTTCAAAAGTGTATAGAATGACAAGTTTGTGGTGCTCTAATTGTAAGAAACTTGCTAGTAATTCAAATTTTCGTGCCCCCCAAGCACAAGAGATTAGCAAGTAATTTTTTTGGAAATTTTTGGGATTTTAGAAACCAATTTTCAGATTCTTGATGCATTTTTATTGATTTAATTTGGATTTTTGGTTATTTAATTCGGAGCATTTAATCGAGACCACAGGATCTTCCTCGAATCGCGCGGCAATCACAGATGGGGGCGGGCTTGATCCGGGCGATTGGATTATCCTCAAGCGCATCAATCTGTTCGCGATCGAAGGAACACGACTCTCTAGGCCATCAGATGATCATCGAGAACAGCACTGATCGCGATCATCCGAAAATGAGTCAAATCAGATCCGTCCGATATTCCTCGAGAACTGTACGCGGATCTGGTTTGCGATTAACGAAAACTGTCTGGACCGTTCAATCCAGTTTGATCGATTGTAGCCCATTAGATTTTCCTCAATCAACTCATTCTTTCGCGATCTTCAAACGCGTGTCTGATCTGCCTCGAACACAGTGTACGATCCGATTTCGCAATTACGGTTTGCGCCTATGATCTGGACCGTTGGACTGAGGAGATTGATCGTGAGCCATCCGATCTTGATGATTTCGTGCACCTGGGTGTCGTTTAAGGCCTTGATCGTGCCCGTGAGATTTCAGATCTTATGGATGATGAATTTCTGGCCGTTGGATCGTGTTTCTAATACCAAAATCACTCTTCTAAGTTGCTATTATCCGAAATTTTGCCAATTAGACACTTCCTAATTTATAAAAACTTGATTTTCTTGTATATTCCCTTCTATTTTGATAATTTGCTATTATTTTCCCTTTCTAATTATTTAATATTGCATTTATTTGATATTTTTCTATTTTTTTAATATTTTTAATGCTAATAATTAAATAATTTACATTTTTCATTTTCATATATTTTTATTTATTTCATATTTCATTTTCAGATAATAATTTATGTAATTATACACTAATATTTACATAATGATTGATTTATTTTTAATAAATAGATTTTTATTTAATTATATGAATTTTTCTATGTACATATTCCTATAATATGTAGTATTCACATTTATTGTGCTAACACACACCTTATTCATACCCATATTAACCTATATGTGTATTATTTCTATTTATTTCTTAAGCAACTTCTTAAATTTCATAATTAATTCTACTAAACCTTAATTTTCATTTAATTATCAAATTAAGGTCTTATTTGCTTAATTTTTTTATATCTCTAATATATTTTATTTTTCATGTGCCAACCCACAACTTGTACCCAAAATTTCTTAAAATCTTTGAAATTAATTTACTTAACTTATTTTATTTATTTTAAATTATTTGACAAAATTCTGGGATATTACATTGGGCCACAGATGCTGGCTGCTGAACCTGGATGGGTTCAAGCTCTTGAGGCTGAGGGACTGCCTAAGGAAATGTCTAGGGTTGTAACACCCCAACCCCTGAGACTTTCAGTTTGGACTTTTTCACAAGGTGAGCCAGGCTAGTGTTACTTTACAAGTACGCAACTTGACTTTCTATTTCAATTTTTTTCATGCCTTAATAATATTTAAAAGTACATAATTCAAATTTAGAAATTTAATAAAGCAACAATACAAAAGATAAAAATAAATCCATAAACTTTATTAATCGGATAAAGTTGAGTACATAACTCAATCTTGCAAAAAAAAAAAACTATTACAACAAAAAATTCAAAATTTAGGCAACATGCCCTTACATAGAAATTAAAAAGTTTCTAAAATAAAAAACTTAATTAATATTCATGATCTTCATGCAAGTCAATTTCCTAAAAATATCAAGAAAAGAGGTGAGCGTATATTCTAGTAGATCTTTTTCAAACCATTAAATTACTAATTTAGCATTAACAACATATTTAAATTCAAACACTTGTAATTCAAAAAAACATTTTGTTTATAGTTGTAAATTTAACTGAAAGGTTTTCAAAGCCTTTGATGTTCTTTATCAAAATACCTCCCTTGAGGGAAAATACATTTTTTTATGTCAAGTTTCATTGGACTTAGGGCCTACCCCATATTTCAAGTATTTTAAGGCACCACCCATGTTAACTAATCACATATAAAGAACACCCACAGTGACCTTCATGTTTCACTATGACAGTACGTGGTTCTTAATTTCAACATCTTTCATTAAATCTCATAATTATGAATCATAAATAAATCACAATCAATAAAAATAAATAAAAATAATTTCAACATATAAACATTCAAAACAAGAAAGCAAACACTTAGTATGCATCATTGTAAAACCCTAAATTATTTGTACTCAATTAAATGAAATTTATCATTTACTTAGTGAAATTTGGGTGCAAAATAAAATCGAGCTCATTTCAGGGCTAAATTTAGCAGGTTCCAAAACTTTCATTTAGTGCCCCTTAGGGACGCAAAACAACTTGAAATGAAGTAAGATGACATGAACCAACTAAGGGAAAAACATATCAAAAAATTAGAACAATTGGTCAAGGTTAGGGTTTTCATTTGCCAAATGACCTTCAAGGAGTCCAAATTAGAAAGAATTTTCATTTAGGGTACTTCGGGGGATCAAAATGACCCGAAACAAAATGGAATGACATGAACTAATAAAATAAATAAAATATCCAAAAATCAGAACAATTGGTCAAAATTTGAATTTTCATTTGCCTAGTGACCTCAGTGGGTCTAAAATAAGGAAAGTTTTTGAAGGAAAATCACCTAGGCCCAAACCATATCTTAAAATGTGCATTAGGTTCATATAATTCCAAAACTATAGGATATAAATCATAATTCCATGTAAATAATGATATATTAATTTTTATTTGATTTTTGTGAACCCATGAAGTCATGGCCACCCCCACTATGGCCCAACCACGTACATGTGTATATGCACACATGTAAGTAACCCTATTTAGATAGTTTCTTGGAACCAAGATGATCATCTTTGACTATTATATGGTGTCCCCTCAAATTTGATATTGTACATCCATACTTGATGTCCAAGAAATAAGAAAATGGAAAAGTATTTCTTGTGTGTTTGTGTGATAAACAAGCAAGGAAACCAAAAAAGAAAGTTGTCATGAGCACGTAGGGGACGTCCCATTTGAATTAGAATATGATTTAAACCTCTTTTGTATTCACACATAGTTAGGAAACAAGATTATACTCATATCTTTTGAATTAGAAAGCCATAGTGGTCTCACTTGCCAACCATGAGCACACTTATCTCTTTATGCAAACCATCCCCTTTATGTATAGAAATTTGCCCAAATTTTTGTGAGTTTCCCAAGCCACCCAAGGCTGCCCTAGGACGTCCCATATGCTCTTAGGAACATCTATATAAACCCCCCTTGCTCACTTTCATCTCATCCCAAAGCAAAGAGTTGACACTTCCCTCTTTGTTTGTTCTTGCCCTCTTCTTGGCACCTCTTCTCACCCTCTTTTCTCTCTTGTATGAAAAGTTCTTATTTCAGTATTTTAGAGAGTTATTGAAGTAGTCTTGTGGGTCGTTTAAAGTTCTAAAAGTGGTTGATAAGGCAAACCTGTGCCGGATTCAAAAAAACTCGGATTAAGGTGGAAGGGATTTCTTAAACCTCTTCTTTGCTATTTTAAATTTCTAGCATATTCATGCTAGTTTAAATTCTAATTTTCAGCAAGTCTTATTTTAGTTTCAGCATGTTTAATCATATTTTAATTTTAATTCAACATGTTTTTATGTTTTAATTACTCATGAGAGCATGTTATGCTGAGAATCTATGTTTAGGATTTAATTCAAGGTTTCAAGCATGCTACATAATGTTTTCATGCTATCTTGGTTGTTTAAAGTTCTGATATTTATATTTTAAATTTTTTTTATGATTATTTGATTCTTAATATAAGAAATTGAAGATAAGAACTACGTACTGTCATAGTGACCCATGTGGGTGTTATGGGTGTTCTTAACACATGCTTAGAATGTGTAGTTGTGGGGCGCAACTAAGGGATACTTGTTATGTGGCATCCAATGGAAAGTGACAAAGAAATGTCTTTCCACCCTAAAGAGGGGTATCTAAATTAAGAATATCAAGGGAGTAGAACCCCTTTCAGTCTTAACGTCAACTACAACCAAAAAGTTGCTTGAATCACTTAATACATGAAAGTGTTTGAATTTTGATGTGCTATTGATTTGAAATAGTAACTTAGTTGTTTAATGAATGATCCACTAGACTATGTGCTCACCCATTCCTTTTATTTTTCAGGAAATTGACTTGAATCATGAAGGTCATGGATATTAGATTATTTCTAAGTTTTGAAAGTTCTATTTTAAGGGCATGTTGCCCAAATTTTGAATTTAAGACCTCCGCTGAATTTTATTTAAGTTTTGAAAGTTATGTACTCATGTTTTGATTTAAAAATGTAACTTTCTTTATTTTATTTGAATAAATAAAGAGTTCGAAGTATTCCTTTATCTAATTATATAACCTTATTGAATTGAAATTTAATACATTGTGATGTATCCATGAACGTTTCCAATATTCGTTTAAATAAAGAAATTGAGATGCAAGTTGTATACTTGTAAATATAACATAGGACCCAACCCGCCTTGTGGTTGAGCTTAAACCTATCTCTTGGGGGTTAGGGTGTTACAGTCATGCTTTAAAATAAACCTAAACATGTATAATTTAATCATGATGTGATTCCATGATATACCTGAAAATCTAAATTTTTTTTAAAAAAAAATGTGATTCAAACATAATATGCATACCAAACTGAAATTAAATATGCATGAACATGGTATTAAACTAAATAAGTAGCATAGGGGTTTGAGAAGTCACTTCCACCTTAAAAATAAATTTCTTTTGTATGCTTCTGAAATCTGGCAGAGCTCCGTTACTGCAAAACTTCTAAACACTCAAGAACTCTCAAGAACATTCCAAAACAGTTCAAGATTACTAAAGAACTAAGGGGATTGTCAAGAAGAAGGCTAGAAAGAATCAAGAGGAACTAGTATGTTCTTGATTTGGGATGAAAAGAATGGGAACATTAGAGGTCCTTTATATAGAGTTTGGAGGAGTAAAAATTGGTAACTTTGGGCATTTTTTATATAAAAATTTTCTATTTTCATTGAGTCTTGGCAGTCTCAAATCAAACATTGGGTTTTAAGGTTTTTTTTTGGTGCATTTTAGGATTTTTCTTTCTATTTTTCAGTTTTTCTATCGATTTTTTTTCTATCAGTTTTTTTCTTTCTTTTTTATTAATCCTTGGAGGATCAATTTGGGTTGCACGATTTTGGCGAAATTGTCGAAATTGTGTGGCGAGTGTTTCACCCGCGCACGCGCGTGTTTCAACCACGCACACACTCGAATTTGTGATTTAGTCGAATTCGTTCGCCCATTTTGTTATTTTATATATATTAAATATAATGTTATAAATTTATAACAATTTATAAATGTTATAATGTTATATTATTATACATACAATTATTTATGTACTACAATAATTTATACTTACATAATGTTATACTTGCATTAGATAAATATAAGTATATAACATTTTTTTAATTAAATAAAAATATTATCAATTTATAATTATTAATCCTCATACATTATATATATAATGCATGAGGATTAATAATCGTAAATTGATAATAAAAATGTTATATACTTATATTTATCTAATGCAAGTATAACGTTATACTCATACATGTGTGTAATATATTGTATGATATTATTTTAACATCCACACCTATTATTCACACAAATATTATATAATATCATTTTTTTTACAACCATAGCGAATATTTTTTTATATACTTGTATTTATCTAATATTCGCATCTCATATTTACATATATCCATGTATATATGTGCGCGTGTGTGTCTGTTTCTATTATTTATTCTCTTATACCAAGGTTTTTCAATTAATTTAATTTATTTCATACTTTATAATGTACACAGTTTATATGTAAAAATGTTATAAATTTCTCAAATGAAATATTTTATTTGAAATTCGTACAAAATTTGTAGGTGTTACATTCTACCCCCCCTTAAAAGAAATTTTGTCATCGAAATTTTTAGTTTTTCATGGTTCCTAATAAACAAGTGTAGGTACTTGGTCTTTATTTTACTCTCTGACTCTTAGGTAGCTTCTTCCATTCCGTGATGTTTTCACAGTACCTTAGCTGAGAGAATATTATTAGTTCTCAGGTTTTCCTCCTTGTAATCAAGGATTCTAATTGCCTCTTCTTCATAAGTGGCGTCCTCTTGAACATTCACTTCTTCCCAGTGGATGATCTGAGAAGGGTTTGATTCATACTTGCTCAACATCGACACGTGGAACACATTGTGAGCTGAGGTCATCTAGTTTGGTAGTTTCAACTCGAAAGCACATTCTCCGATCCTCCTAAGTATTTCAAAGGGTCCAACAAATCTCGGTGATAACTTCTCCTTGAATCTGAACCTCTTAATACCTTTTTGGGAATTGATTCTTAGAAATACTTTGTCCCCTACTTGAAATTCTAGGAGTCTCCTTCTCTTGTCAACATGGCTCTTCTGACGACTCTAAGTAGTAGCCAACCTCTTTCATATTAGTTTGACTTAGTTGTTCATTTTTTCCACCAAGTTTGGCCTAGTAAGAACATGATCTTCAAGTTCGGCCCAATAGGTTGGTAATCTGCAGGGCCTTCCATAAAGAACTTCATATGGAGCCATCTTGATATTTGCCTGATAATTGTTGTTATAAACAAACTTTGCTAAGTGCAGATACTTGTTCTAGTTTCTTTTAAAGTCTAGAACACAAGATCTCAACATATCTTCTAAAGTCTGGATAACTATCTCAGACTACCTATTTTTCTGAAGATAAAAAGCAATGCTCATGGTGAGTTTAGTGCCCAACACCTTTTGTAGGCCCTGCCAGAACTAAGAAGTGAAGTGAGAGTCTCGATTAGATACTATCATCTTGGGCACACCATGCAACCTTACTATGTCTTTCACATATAGTTCTCCCAGCTTATTGACTTGGTTTATGGATCTGATTGGCAGGAAATGAGCTACTTTGGTGAGACGATCCACAATCACCCAAATAGTATACTCTCCTTTCTGATTCCTAGGCAAACCACTGATAAAATTCATGGCAATGTTATCCCACTCTCCTTTCAAAGATTCTAGTACATCTTATCTCCACTTGGATGCATCATATACTTGGTATGATGAACCTCATCCTGTATGGTCTGCTTACTTTGTCCATTCTAAGGTACACATATCTTTTCCCCGAGCCTTAGAATACTCATAGCATCTAACCTGAAGTCAGCATGCTTGCCCTGTGTCACTCCTTTGATCAGATTGGTAAGCCATTTGTCTTGCCTTTTTTCATCCCTAATTTGGTGCAAAAGATTCGGTTGGCAAGACATAGTATAGAGGTAGGCTTGCTTCTCATTTAGAGTCACACCCAGCTTAAAATCATCAATCAACTGGTACATCTAGCCTTTCTCTTCCCCCTATTTGTTGAGCTTCCTACTCAAGGTATCAACCACTACATTGGCCTTCCCCGGATGGTAGTGTAGTTGGAAATCAGTCTTTCAAGAACTCCATCCATCTCCATTGCCTGAGGTTTAGCTCCTTCTAGGTGTAGATGTATTTCAAGCTCTTGTGATCTGAAAACAAATCAAAATTTTTACCATAAAAGTTGTGTCTCCAAATCTTTAGGGCAAATAAAATGATTGCTAACTCTAGGTCGTGAGTAGGGTAGTTCTTCTCATGAGCCTTCAGTTGTCACGAAGCATAAGCAACTAATTGTCTTCCTTGCATCAATACTGCTCCCAGTCCACTTAGTGATGCATTAGTATAAAGAGTAAAGGTAACACCATGGGTTGGAGTGACTAGGATAGGGGTTGTAGTCAATCTCATCTTCAGTTCTTGAAATGATTGTTCGAGCTTCTCATCCCAATTGAACTTAACTCATTTCCTGGTTAGCTTGGTCATAGGTTCTGCTAGTTTAGAGAAATCTTGAATGAACCTTCTGAGTATCCATCCAGGCCTAAGAAACTTCTAATCTTTGTAATTGTTTTTAGCAGCTTCAAATTCATGACACCCTCCACCCTCTTTGGATCTACAGAGATGTCTTCCTCTGATACTACATGGCCAAGGAACTTGACCATCTTCATCTAAAATTTATACTTGTTGAACTTGGCATATAATTGGTGCCTTCTGAGGGTCTCCAACACTATTCACAAGTGTTCCAAGTGTTCAGCTTCTGTTTTTGAGTAAATTAGGACGTCATACATGAATACCACCACAAATTGGTCAAGGTACTGTCTAAACACTCGATTCATTAAATCCATGAATGTTGCTTGGGCATTGGTCAAACCAAAGGGCATCACGGTGAACTCAAAGTGTCTGTATCTCATTTTGAAGGTTGTCCTGTATATGTCAGACTCCCTAATTCTTAACTGATGATAGCCCAATTGATTGAATAAGTCATCAATCCTAGGTAGAGGGTACTTATTCTTTACTGTAGCTTGGTTCAACTTTTAGTAGTTAACACATAGTCTCATGAAACCATTTTTCTTCTTCATGAACAGTACAAGAGCTCCCCAAGGTGACTTACTTGGCCTAATAAAACCTTTCTCCTAGAATTTGTCGAGTTGAGACTTCAACTCGATTAGTTTTACTGGTGCCATTCTGTAAGGAGGTATAGTTATAGGGTTGGTTTCAGGGTGAAGTTCAATCTTGAACTCTAATTCTCTAGTAGGTGGTAGTCTGGGTAAGTCATGCAGAAACACATCCTTGTACTCAATAACCACTACTAAGTCTTGGATTTTCTTTAATTCAATAGGTTCTTCTTTAGAGAATTCCTCGAACTCATTCTTCTGCCTTAAGCAATTCATCATGGCTAAGGTTGGACTCTTCGATAGTCGCTGCATATCCCCATTGATTCTATAGGTTTCCCCAGAAGGTAAGGTTTTGGTCACTCGTCTCTTAGGACAATCTATTTGGGCTTGGTAGTGGTCTAACCAATCCATCCCCAAGATTACATCATAGCCATAGAAAGGTAAAGTACATAGATCAACCATTAAGAGTTTATATCCAAACCTTAGCTCACAATTACACATTCTTTTTGAAGTCACAGTGCTCCCTATTGGTGTGGACACATTCAAAGTCATGGGTAGTGTTTTTGTCACAAGTTGTAACCTATCAGCAAATTTCTCGAAAATAAACGATTTTGAGGCACCTAAGTTAAACAATAGTTTCACAATAACATCGAATAACAAGAACGTACCTTCCAGTACAGGGACTGGGTCTTCATGAGTCTTAACAACAAACATTCTAGCCTGGTTTTGACCATGACCTTAGTTTTGCCCATGATTGGCATTCTATTACTATTACTTGACTTGAAGACGACTGTTCAAACCTCCTCCTTGAGCGTTTTAGTGTTGCTAGGGAGCCTAAGCTAGTGCAGTCGAGCAATTTCTTGTTATATGGCCTCTTTGTATGCATACGTAGCATAACCCTTGTCTTTGCTTGCTCCCTTGACTCGTCTTTATTATGCCCCTGTCTCTATGGTGCATTCCCATCATTCTTTCTTTTCTTTTGAGCCCCTTAATTATTTTCATTCTCGAGCCTCTTATTCTTCCCCCTCAACCTTTGTTCCAAGTTGAGTCCTTGTTCTAGAGTTAGAGCCTTTTCCACGATGTCTTTGTAAGTCTTTAGGCCCAGAGTCTTCATTATCTTTCGGATCTCCATCTTGAGACCCTATGCGAATCGATTGGCCTTCCTTTTCTCCTCCCTGATCAGATCTAATGAGAATTTGGCCAATTTAGTAAATTTTTTCTTATATTTAGTTACGGTCATGTCCCTCTGATTTAGTCGAACAAAGTCTTCCTGTAGCTTGCTCAAAGTTGCTTTTGAAAAAACTTTTCATAGAAGATCTTTGTGAAGTTCTCCCAACTCATGCCATCAATATCTGTATTAGGGTCCATCCTCATCATTCACCACCAACTTCTGGCTGGTCCTTTAAAGTGGTCTGTGGCTAGTGCCACCCCTCTTGACCCAGTTACCTTCAGTACATTGAGAATTTCCTCCATCTCTTGGTACCAATAGTCTATTGAAATGCAATCTATAGTACCACCAAATGAAGAAGGGTATAGTTTCTATAGCTCTATCAACATCTTTCTCTATTTCTCATCATCTAAACCCTCCTAGGCCCTCTAACGTTTGGGATCCTAGGTAACTGGTGCTAGTTGTTGAACGAAGGTCGGTTCAGGTACTCGAGGCTAAGGAACCACCTAAGGGATTATCTGTGGAAGTGCCCTCAATAGTTGATCTAGCACTATAACACCTCGAAAAAATTCATATGAAAGTTGAAAATTTATTTAGAAAATTATACAAAATTGACGGATGAAAAATTTGGTAAGTCCTAGTTTAGCCAAATAAGGAATAAAATCAATTCAATAGATTTTTTGGAGAAAATATATGAATATAATGTATAACATGAGATATAATAACAAAAAATACAAGGATATGTGCAATTTTTTATGAAAACAAGGTTAGAAAGTCAATTTGGATTAAGATTTGGCAAAAAATCGAAAATAGAAAATGAAATTCGGCTGAAAATCATATAAAAATAACTTAAAACGCATCCAACGGCTGCAAACCGTAGATTTGAGTCCGATCTCGTGATCTAACGGCCGCAAGACAATCCGCACCAACACCCGAGCGCACAAGACGAAGATCGAACGGATGGAGATGATCGAGGACGATTGGACTGCCACGATCAAAGCCACGAAACCACGATCGCGAAGACGCACGATGCGACTCCGCGCGCGCCAATCTCGACCCTCCGATCAGATCTATGTGCATGTCTTGAGGACGATCCGATGCACTGAATAATAGCTGAATTATAAAATACGAAAACAAAATGCAAAAATCAACGAAAATTTTTTCAAAAATACCAAAAAATTGAGAAAAATACCAAAAAATTGATTTTAAAATTTTGAAAAAAAATTCAAAAAATACTTATTTTCCCCCTTAAAATTAGGAAATACGAAATTGTAGAGAATTAAGGTGTTTTACTCCAAGAAAAACTCAAAAGTTTTAGTTTTCCCCTTTGAAAACCTATATGAACCCCCCTAGGCTCTCACTTCCCTCATTCCAAAAATAAGAGTTGAAATTTCCTCTTATTTTCTCTAAGCCCTCTTCTTGGCACCTCTTTTCACCTTTCT
The DNA here is from genome assembly GCA_030144865.1 of Tinospora cordifolia. NCBI lineage: Eukaryota > Viridiplantae > Streptophyta > Magnoliopsida > Ranunculales > Menispermaceae > Tinospora > Tinospora cordifolia. The sequence goes on along the minus strand of JAJIYU010012151.1, from coordinate 3,497 downwards.
TTCCTCTCTCTTGTGTGTGAGAAGTTTTTCTCTTAGGTTGGAGAATTAATTTTGGTGATCTTCGTTGACATTAGTACGTGGGGGAATTGTTGCAGAAATTTTTGAAGAAAGCTTCACAAGGTGGAAGTAATTTCTAGAACACCCTTCTGTTCTTATTTAAATTTATGGCATACTCATTATTTGTGTGTTTTTCACTAAAATCAAAGATTTTTAATTTTAGTTTTAGAATTTTAAAAGTTTATTTTAGTTTTTTCAGTTTTGATTCATGTTTAAGCAATTATATCATCCATGTCATGTTAGTATCATGCTTAGGCTTTTAAATTAAAGTATGATGCATGTTTTATGAGTATTTCATAAATTGATTGTGTATATTCTGAATTTAAGTTTGATTTTATATTCTGAAATTTATTTTATGAGATCATGATATGAGAGTTAAGTTGAGACAATGGTGATAATAACCACGTACCATCATAGTGATCAAGGTGACACTATGGATGTTCTTTTCATATGAGTTAGGTTATATGGTTTTTAGACCTAAGTACTTGAGGGTCGTGTACCACAGTACCTTGTGAGTCACCATGTGTAACGGGTTGATGCCGACACGTGCCACTAACGGGTTGATGTCGAGTGAACCCTGTTTACTTAGTTAAGAGTATCAAGGGATTAAAGGCCCTTTTGGTCTGAGACTCGATTTGAAAAAATTATTGTTTGAAACGCCTAATGATTGCAAGTGTTTGAATTATAATTGTGTTATAAGTTCGAATATGAAAGGTGGTTGTTTGAAAAGGCCACTGGGCTATGTGGTCACTCCTTCCTTTCTTATTCTTTTTTAGGAACGTGAAACCTATGAAGCAATTGAACATGGATAGTTCTTAGGAAGTTTCTACCTTATTATTTTTTAGAATTTTTAAGGGCATGTTGTCCAAAATTTAAATCTTTTCTACTAAAAAGTATTTTTAAGTTTTTCGCTATAATAATTAGTTTTTGAAAAGTTTTGTACTTTCAATTTTTTCTATTATGATTAAAGTAGTTTAAATTTTTTTATCTCTTTTAACTTGCCTTGATTTTATTAAAGTGAAAATTTTGTATTCTTGAATTTTTATACAAAGGCACGAGATATTGAAAAAGAGAAGAACAAGTCTGTGTCATTTGAAAAGTAACACCGGCCCGACCAGCCAGTTGGTTAAGTCTATTGTCAAGAGAATGGTGGTTATGTCTAATGCTTAAAGATACAGTGGTTGGGGTATTACAAGCACCCTCTGTGACATCTCATTCATTATGGCCTCCATCCATGCCTCCATTCCAATAGGAAGTTATTGTTCCCGTGGCTCGGTCTCAGCAGAGGTGGTGGATCGAATAGGGTACCTTCTTGTTCTAGCCATCGTCTATAAATTTAACACCCTATCAGTATTTGCCTCGTCAAATGTTTGTACTATCATGACTCTAGATTCTTGTTTCTAGGTCTTTGATTTGTTCAATGGCCTAAAGGTTTTTCTTCTAGGTTTTCTTCATGCATGGGTACAAGATTTGGTCTTAAAGCAAATAAGTAGTAAAGCATGCATATCACACAATCATACAATCAAGCTAGCACAATGAGGTTCCAAGCTTCCACCTAAGCTTTCAAGTTCAAGTGTCCCATACCACTCTACCCTTTCCACTTAGGCTTTTACTTATAACAGAGTCGCACCCAAACAATTTCACAAAGTGCTCGATAACTAAGGTTTTTGAACCCACTATACTCCACCGTCCTGTACCATCAAGCATAGAGAAACCCATTCTGCCAAAGTTACCAATCATTCACCACACATAGTCTATCATTCTTCGAGTCCAAGCTTTTTCCATACCCCTGAATCCCAATGCATTCCATACTACATAGAAGCCAAAAGATATAGAAGCTTCCCAATTTCGTATCCTGATCAAACAATTTTTTATTTTCACACAAGGTTCAACCTCTAGCCTATGCCCTAGAGATTTATGCTTTTAATCTATTGTGCCACCTATGGTTGCACCACGTTTCTACCTAGGGTCTTCCCTCTACACCTAGGGTTCAATCTAGTTGACTTACAACCTCTGTCTAGTCAAGATATCACATTTAGCATCTTTTTCAACTTCTATTCACTTGCTTGACCTAATTTTCCACCTTCTAATTTTCTTTTATAGAAAGTAAAAGTGTTCTTCAACTCTGACTACTCATATAAGATGGTGGGACAACCTCCAGATCGGGCGACAAGACTGCAATCTGCTTAGCAACCGCACTTTTTAGGGTGGGATAACCCACCTTCCTTTCAATATTTAGCTTTACTCGGGACCAGACTTACCAACTATCAGCTCAACTTGTAGTGTTTGTATCGAAACAAAAAATTTCAAAACATATCTTTCCTTTTTGAAAACACTTTCTAAAACATTTTTCAATTTTCAAAAATAGAAGGTGGGGCATTAAATTTCAATTCAATTCAATGTGAAACCCTAATTTGAGTTTTTAATTCTTGTCAAGCAACTAATATCTAACTTTCTATTTCTAGTCTAATCAACACATGTTTAGGCTTGACTTTCTATTTTTAGCCCAAGGCTTAGGCTTTGATACCACATTTGTAATATCCCAAGCTCCGAGACTTTCAATTTTGACTTTACCACAAGGCGGACTGGGCCAGTGTTACTTTACAAGTACACAATTTGACTTTCTATTTCAATTTTTTTCATGCCTAAATAGTATTTAAGAGTACACAATTCAAATTTAGGAATTTAATAAGGCAACGATACAAAAGATAAAATAAATTCATAAACTTTATTAATTAGATAAAGTTGAGAGCATAAATCAATCTTGAAAAAAAAAACTATTATAATGGAAAATTCAAAATTTGGGCAACATGCCCTTACATAAAAATTAGAAACTTGCTAAATAAAAAAACTTAATTAATATTCATGATCTTCATGCAAGTCAATTTCCTAAAAAATATGAGGAAAAGGGTTAAGCACATAGCCCAATGGATCTTTTTTAAACCACTAAAATACTAATTTAGCGTTAATAACGCATTTAAATTCAAACACTTGTAAATCATTAGGCATTTCAAACAATACTTTGTTTATAGTTGTAAATTTGATTGAAAGGGTTTCAAAGCCCTTGATGTTCTTTATCAAAAAACTTTCCTTGAGTGAAAAGACATTTTTTTATGCAAGTTTCATTAGACATAGGGTTTGGGAAGTCATTTCCACCTTAAAAATAAATTTTCAAAAATAGAAGGTAGGGCATTAAAATAAATAATCTTTATTTTTCATTTTCATGTATTTTTATTTATTTCATATTTCATTTTCAGATAATAATTTATTTAATTTTACACTAATATTTACATAATGCTTTGTTTATTTCTTTTAATAAATACATGTACACTACATTTTTATTTAATTATATAAATTTTTTTATGTACATATTCCTATAATATGTAGTATTAACATTTATTATGCTAACACACACCTTATTCATACACATATTAACCTAT
>JAJIYU010012150.1:0-14732 GCA_030144865.1 Tinospora cordifolia | reverse complement strand
AATTGAAAAACTATTTTTATTGAAAATTACTAAATTTTATTAAATTTTTGGAGAGATTTTACATTATTTTTAATTTTTTTGAGAAGACACTAAAAGAACCACCTTATATTGTTGTGTCCTTTATTATTTTTATTTTCCAACATGAATATACATAAAAATTAAAAATAATGTAAAATCTCTCCAAAAATTTAATAAAATTTAGTAATTTTCAATAAAAATAGTTTTTCAATTAAAAAATCCAAAACTTTAATTACAACTCAATGAAATTCAATAAATTTAGCAAAATGTAATGAAATTTGACGGAGAAGTAAGCATGTATTATTACATCGATGAAAGTAAAGGAATAACCAATATTATGCAATATTTTTAACTTCATCAACCAACATAGCAACATAAATAAACAATAATAACAATAATTCTAGTCCAAAGCCACTTTTTCCATTGTAAAACACAACAGCCACTTGCACGCAAGAGCTTTATTTATCAGGGTCACATTACCAATGCCCTGTCCCAATTTTGAATTCTTTCCTGGACCTTATCCCATCTAACAAGGTTGGGATTCGTTTTGATTCCTTTACTTCCCATAGAAAGTTGTGCATAAGTTGCTCTAATATTAATGGGGAGGAAGAAAGTTGAAATAGATTAAAGCAAAGAAAATCATTCCCCCCTCTTCAAAATGAATCCCCTTTTTAGGTGTGATCATACCAGCACTAATGTATCATATCCCATCAAAACTTGCAGTTAAGCATGCTTGGCCGAAAATAATACTAGGATGGATGACCTCCTGAAAAATCCTCGTGTTACACCCCTAATTTAAAAGTCAAGATTGAGAAGTTGATGAGAAACTTTTTGTGGGGGAGGGGAGGCTACATCCTGTGGAATCGCATCAGATACAACTAAGGAAGAATCAAGGCGGTTTGGGGATCGGAAATTTAGTGTAGAGGAACAAAACGTTGGTAGAAAAATAGTTGTGGAGATTTCCTAGAGAGAGAGAACATCTACGCGCCAGAGAGATTAAAAATAGGCAAGGGCTCAACATTAATGGTAGAGATGTGGGGGTTAAGAGGAATTCCACCCATAGGAGTCCTTGGAAGTTCATTCATGCATTGCCCCAATGATATGATCAGCACACTAGACTACGAGTTGGTCGAGGAGACATGATTAGATTTTGGGAGGATGTATGGTAGGGTACTAATGCCTTTGCTGCCTTGTTTCAGAGATTATACAGGCAATCTTCGGGTCATCATCGTACTATCTCCCATTTTAGGAGGATAGAGGACGGATCAACACATAGCCAATGGAATCTCCATCTGGGAGCTATGAGGAAGAGTCTGGTCTTCAAACACTTCTTCGATGGAGAAATACCGAGGTGAAGACTTTCAAAGATGGAGAAACACCGAGGCGAACGGAGACGGGATCGCATCAAGCAATGGGACAACGAAGAGCGTAGCTCGTATCAGGACTGCAGAAGAGAAAGAAAGCCAAAGAATCATCTTCGCAATGACCATAGAGACATCATCACACTCAGGAGGAGTGCAGCTGAAAATGGAGCCACGCAACAGAAAGAAAGGCAATGGACCAGTGACAATTGTTGGCATGCGAAGGGTGAAAAGAAGACATGAACGAACATATTGATCCAACAGAGTGAGGAAGAAGACAAAAATGAGGGATAGACCATGATGGACCAAAAGAGAAGAAAAGACAAAAAAGACAAAAAATAATGGAGACCGGAACCAGATATAACCAGTTTCCATAAAAAGAAACTGGCTTCAACAAGGTCAAAGGAAGTGAACCATAATAAAGGAAGGCTGGTAAAATCATCAAATGGGGAATGGAAATATTTTTCATTCTCTACGTCTTTTAAACATTTCTCAATATGCTTAACCAGAGACTCCCAGGAGATAATACTCCAAGAAGTGACGAGACAAAGACATTTTCATTTGGCTTTGAACAGAGACACAATGCAGTAGATCAAGAGGAGAGTGGAGAAGGCCTTGACAGGAAAGCACACAGAGGTGGAGATTGGTGTGTTCAGAGGGCCAGGATATAGTGTCCTAATGGAAATTTTAGTGAACAACAGAGGACGTTTTATCAAACTCACAAAACTAGTCCAGGGTCGATTGGAAAGCATCATTGTCCTATAGGAAAATACTACGGACACTTGGAGAAATCTGTGGAAGGCCTTAGATGTTGTCGTTCGAGAGGAAGATAATCGGATGAGGAAGGAGAAATTAGAAAACGAGCAGTTGGAAGTTTAGCAGCCTGGGAAATCGGTCGTTGTGGATGAAGAGAGCCGAAACAGGGAGGTGTGGAGGATAGAGCAGGCAAAACAAAGGAGGCGGAGGAACACAGAAAAAGAAATACAGAGTCAGAGAGTGGGGAATTGTAATAGAAGCAATTGAGCTGGTAAAGACTTTCTGATAATCAGAAGATCTGATGAAACAGAATGGAAGGTGATCAAAAAATCTGTCCGGAGAATACTGAAGAGGGAAATCCATATACGGAAGCTTGAAGTTGCAAGGGGTCTAATCTACTGCCAAGACGAGACGGAAATCCAGATTATTCAGAAAGGCAAATACCAAACCACCTTGGGAGGATTTTATTTTGAGGAATGGTGCGTAGAAATGGCAGTCGATGGAGCAAAGGTAGTGTGTAAGAATAGTTCGATGGGGATTGAAGGCATCAAATCAGACAAGTGGAGTATTCACACTTTCGACAAGATCGGTGAACGATGCGGTGGCCTTCAGGACATAGCTACCATCACAAGTTTGTCAACATCCATGGAGATGGCGTTTCTACAACTCCGGGGACATGAATTCGATTTCCTTCCAAAAGAATTCGATATCTACGACAGAATGGTGTGCAGGAGTTAAGGCTGGTGGAGATCGAAAGAAACTGGGGAGCTGAGATCAAGGAACTACAGCAACAAATCTTGGATCAGTTTACTAGAAAACACCCGACAAGCCTGTTTGAGGTCGAAAAAGGGAGGCCTGGTGACCGGCGACAGTCGGTAATTGCTATATCCGGCAGTGAGGACGATGATGAGTATCTTGAGGACGAGGATGACGAGATCAACTCAGAGGAGCAGTACACGTTAGGCAGTATAGCAGACAATACAGTGGCTGCAAAGAGGAGAGCTAAAGGGAAGAGGCCAACGGTGTCTACTGACATGATGAAGAGCAAAAAGGAGCCTACAAACAAACAGTCGATTTTCAAAAAGGTGGACTGGGCTCACCAAATGAAGAATACATAAAAGGAGTGGGGTTATGACTAGGAGAATGAGAATGGACCAAGGCCCAGAGATACAAGCCCAAAAACTCAGATAAGTGGGCCAGGACAAGACGACATCCATAAGGAGGATGGGCTACACAAATTAAAAAGGGCGCGGCCCATTCTAAAGGTATATCAACAAAACAAAAAGAGGGGATTATGGACTTGACAAACCTAAGGGCCCACTGGGGAAGTCGTCAAGAGGAAACTGGACTGGACCTGGGAACGGACTCCGAATACCCAGATCTACATGACCGAGAAGGATCTGAACGAGTCCCAGAAACTCAGAATTTAGACGCTGATTTCACTAGGGTGGACACAAGTCTAGGAAGCGGTACAGAACCACAAGACGAGGACGATCAGCCCCAAGTACGCATTTCTTACTTTAACTCAACCGACTCTATCTCTTCAAGTGAATCAGAGGGCCACTCAGCCAAGATGATATCACTCAAGAGGCATAGTGTTGGGCGACAATCCACTGAGAACGCTACGCAAAAACCTTATGAAGGCCTCATATCAGAAGGAGAATAGCAGATGATGCAACAGTCAAACAGTAGACACGGTGAAATGACCACACAGCAACGGGAGTATGAAAGGGTCAAAGACTTCCTATTGTCGATCAATGTGCAATTGATCACGGTACAGTAGGTCAGTTTGGAATTTTGGGGGCTGTTTTTTTTTCTATGAAGATATTAAGTTGGAATATCCGAGAATGCAAATCTGAGTCAAAGAAAAGACTCATCAGATCAATGGTCTTAGCAGCTAAAGCAAATTTGATCATGCTTCAAGAAATCAAAAAGGAAGGCGTTGATCTAAGTTTGATTTCTCAACTGTGGAAGAGGAAATTTGTGGGATGGGCAAGCCTTCCAACAGAAGGCACGGTAGGAGGGATTATGATTATGTGGGATGTTCGCAACATGAAGGTGGTTGACAAAGTAGAAGGGATGCATTCTCTGTCCATCAAAATTAACAGCGGGGGGAGGAGTATTGGTGGTTCACAGCGGTGTATAGCCCATGTGATCGCCAAGGAAAGGAGAATTGTCTAACTGAAATTGCAGCTCTATCCACCAGCATTCAAGAACCTTGGTGTTTGGGAGGGAATTTTAATATGACTAGAACTTTAAAGGAAAAAAGAAATAATCAGCAAGTAAAGGAATCAATGAGGATGTTCAATTCTTGGATTCAAGATATGAATTTGTTTGAACATGACATGAAGAATCTATCTTACACATGGAGTAATGGAAGAATTAATCTAGCACGGATGGCTTTTCGATGGCTTTCTTTCAATAGAATTGGAGTATAGTTAAGGAAGATATTATAGCCTGCATGAAGGAGTTCCATCGGGATGCCATTGTTAATAGAAAGGTGAATGAAACCTACATGTGTCTCATTCCAAAGAAGATGAACTCAATGAGAGTTGAAGACTTTTGACCTATTAGTCTTACTACAAGCCTATATAAGATAATCGCCAAAACTTTGGCCAATAGGCTGCGAACTGTTCTCTCTAAAATAGTAAGTGAAAATCAGATGGCTTTTGTGGCTTCAAGGCAAATCACGAATGCGATTTTGATTGCAAATGAGGTTGTTGAAGAGCATCAAATTATTGGAAAACAAGGCTATGTCTTGAAAGTTGATCTAGCTAAAGCCTACGGCTCAATTAGATGGACTTTTTTGGACTTTGCTCTTCAAAAGAAGGGATTTAGAAATCAATAGAGAAAATGGATGAGGGCATGCCTTATGACAGTGAACTTTTCAGTTTTCATAAATGGAAAACCTCATAAAAAGTTTGATGGTCATAGAGGTCTTAGGCAGGGAGATCTGCTATCCCCTTTCTTGTTTACAATAGTTGCTGACATCCTTACAAGGGTAATCCAGAAAACTATTCAGACAGGGAAGTTAGAAGGCATAGTGATTGGGAAGGAGAAAGTGAGGCTTACACATCTATTGTTCGCGAATGATTGTCTCATTTTCATGAAAGATAAGGAGGAAGAGATTATAACAGTGAAGAAGGTTCTTGATATGTTATGTTTTTTAACAGGAATGAAGATAAATGGTACTAAAAGCCAGCTGTTGGGCGTTAATGTTCAAGGTTCAAAGGTGAACAACATAGCTGATACTGTAGGTGTAGCCCCCGGAAATTGGCCTACTACCTATTTGGGTCTTCCCTTAGGAGGGAATCCCAACAAAATTGGATTTTGGGAAGCGATGATGCAAACTGTGCAGAGGAGAATAGCTGGTTGGAAAAAGAGCTATTTGTCTAGGGGAGGAAGACTACTTCTCATTCGAACAGTGCTTGAGGCCCTTCCAACTTATTTTTTATCAGTTTTCAGAATTCCTAAATCTATTGCTCATAATATAGAAAAGATGATGCGGGATTACCTATGGAGACATAAAGATCCAGATCAAGGTCAGAACACGGTAAGATGGAATCAAATGAGCAAAGAGATCAAGAAAGGTGGCTTAAGACTTGGGGGGCTTAGTAAGACATAATATGGCTTTGAGAGGAAAATGGATTTGGAGAATGATGGAAAATCAGACAACAATGTGAGCACGGATAGTTCGTAGTATTCACGGATCTGAAGGTTTTGAGAGGAAAGCAGGAGTAAATAGGAAAGTTAGCCACAAATCTCCCTGGAAAGATATTTTCAGATTGTATGAGCTTCTAGAACCTCACATTATCTAAAAAATTGAGAAAGGTAACAATGTGAAATTTTGGAATGATATCTGGTGTGGAAATCAAAAATTGAAAGACAGTTTCCCTAATATATAAAGACTATCCCAGAAAAAGGAAGCGGCAGTTTCAAAATTCTGCACCAATAACAACGTGGAAGGAAGACCCCAATGGGGGTGAAATTTACATATTAATAGCAACATTGGAGAGCATTATGTGGAGGAGTTGGGAGGCCTACTGAACATCTTACATAATTTCCATTTGAACAATGTCAATGATGAGGGCAGGCCAAATTGGAACAAAGAAAGCAACAGAAAATGCACAATACATTCCTTTATGGAGGGCCTAGAAAGTCGATCAGGAGAACAAACAGACATTCCAATAGAGTTCATTTGGAGTATGAAGATCCCATCAAAAGCAAATATTCTCATGTGGATTGTTAGCCTAAACAAATTACAGACTGTAGAAAACATTCAGAAAAGGCTTACCTACCACATTCTTAAACCCTCTATATGTTTTATGTACAAGAAGAAGGAGGAAACAACTGCCCATCGGCTACTTGAGTGTGACTTGGTGAAGTTTCTGTGGAGGAAATGGAACCATATCAACACCAATTTTGTCTCCCCTACAGCGGAGAATCTTTTTCAATTTCCGGATAATAACATATCTCCAAAACTCAAGCCATACAGGAAGGTCATCCTGGCTACTATTTGGTATGTTGCGTGGGAGGAGAGGAATTATAAAATTTTCTCTAATAAAATGAAGACAAATAGGATGATTTGGGAACGGTCAAACAGTCTTTTGCTACATAGGTTTCTTACACTAAATTAGGCATAGGCTATTCTTTTGAGGATTGACTATATAAAGGGAACAATATTTTACAATCTTTTGATCACTGTACTGAAATATAAAGTCCGGATACCTCATCCAGCATTTTGTACTTACTTTTATAATTAATATATCTAAGTTTCCGTTTCAAAAAAAAAAAACACTTCTTCGAGACTGTTTTCTGGATGATAGGAATGATCGAGTAGTGTGGATCAATGATTCGTGGGGTGAGTTCTCTTCAAAATCTTTCTTTTCACTATTATTGGACATTCTGGCAATGACAGTTGTCTCTAACCTCAAAGGATCTTTGGAAAGCTCCTATCTCATCTAAAGTTAAATCCTTTGGATGGGAAATGGCTTTGAGGAAGGTCAATACGGGGGAGATGGTGCAAAAGTGATTCTCAAATCTGTATCTATCTCCGCATTGGTGTCTGTTATGTAAGCATGATGGAGAGTCGGTCGATCATATCTTCATGGGATGCTCTTATGCTAGAGATGTGTGAAATAGGTGGAAACAACAATTCTCAATTTTTTCTGAAGATAACAATCAAGATCTCCAGTTTAGCTTATGTCCTTTTTGGGAGGAGATTAAACCACAATGGCAAGGTCGTTGGATGATAGCGAATATGGTAGTGATTTGGTGTCTATGGAAGGAGCGAAACGCACAAATTTTTGAGGAGAAATCCCGATCGTCTGTCTTGCTATGGGAGGAATCTGAGTACTTAGCTTCTTTTTGGGTTAGCAACTGTAAAATGTTTTTGGGCTTCTCTTTGTTAGATTGGTTGAGAGGGTGGGGGAATATTCTGTAGCAGGGTAGGGTCAAGTGGTTGGCAAGTTGTTTGAGGTTTTCTTTGTTATGGGTGTTTTGATCATCCTTTTGTATTATCTACTCTATTAATAAATCTATATGTTTCTTTTAATAAAAAATGAATCCCCTTTTCTAGCCATTTGATGAATCCCCTTTGCCAGCCATCCCCCATTCCCATACCACCTCTCCACCCAACAAAATATGCTCATCTTCATTAGATTTCATTGCCATCCAACACTCTGTCTTCCAGTTCTCCTATGTTGCTCCATCATTTCAAAATCGACTTTCGAAGAATGATTACATCATTTGACTTTGGCAATTTGGTTGATCGACTCCTACTATCCCCGTACACTTGGTTTATCTTTTAGTTTCTTTTATTCTAATTGAAAGTCAAAGACTTACAAAATGTTCTCTATCTTATTTCACTTGAACTTCTCTTTTCAAAACCTTTTCTATCTTGTTTACAATATGATATTTTGTGTAAAGATTTTCCAAACATTCCCATCCAGCAACATTCTTATCTGCTGGGACAAATGTCACACAGTGTTTCCCATTTTCCACATCTGTAACTCTAATAAAAACATCCACTGCAAGTGGTGTGCATTTATGCTAGCATCGCTTAGTGTTCAGTTTAATGAAATCTCTTAAAACTTCCATCCTTTCTTGATTCCCCTGTTGTTGCTAATGTCCAATGCAACCATGCAGCTGACCTTGCATCAATATCGACTGAGAAAACGTTCAAACTTTTACTTCCTCTGCCTAGGTCTCCATGCCACCTCTACTTAGACAATCTCTAAACTCTTTCTGTGACATCCAGCAAAGTTCGTTTGAATTTTGATGTCTTCTTTAGAATTTCTGGCTCTTCACATCTATGTAAAAATTTTTCTACACTTCTCTCATTTAGTTAGCTTAAAATTTTTCATGTCAAAATAAACTTTTTCGGAGTACTTTTAATTCTCAAGTGACAGAAGTTCAAGGCAAAGTTCCAATCCTTGCTTCTGGCTTGTTCATGCCCTAGGACCATATTGGTTACGCCTTAGCCTCAACCGAGAACAAACTTCATCTCAATGTCATACACCAAGTATATGTACATGTAAATTAGTATTAGATCCATCCATGTAGGCTTTGCAATGAAAGAGAACGTACCTTTGATAAAAGTATATGTGCGTCAAATAAATTTTGCCATACTTTTCAATGTTTTCTCCTATTTTTGGAGGCTTATTAAGATTGTAAAGATCTAACTTATAAAGGAGGCTATATGACTGGAGATATAAACTTGGCTTGGTTTTCCTTGGCCATTTTATTAGTTCAACTACTCGTCTCAATTTTTTTGTTTATTCTCCTTTCTCATGCGGCCTCTTTAGGACAATTCAATCGCCTCCTTGTTGAGCATTTGAATCTCAATTTCCCTTGCTTCCTCATTAAGATATTGATTGTTACATGTTAGGTCACTGATTTGCATTAGTAGGATAAATGAGTGTAGCTCAGGTCCCCAGTACCAATATAAAAATGACACTAAAAGCTCAAGGATATATACAATAGAGTCCCATGTAAATGCATCAATACCAAGGCAAGCCCACTAGGATGAGTAGGGAACTTCTCACAACTACATCAGTATTTTTTAAGCACCATAACAAGTTTACTGAGAACATTCATTCAATAGAGTCTCATGACCCTAATACCACCCAACAAACATCCTTTGTCTCTGTGTTTTACTCATATCCAGCAAGCATATGTACGATAAAAAGTAAAGATTTTTTAGTGGACTTTGGCTTACAAAAAACTCAACACAACAAAGATAATGCAAAGAAGATTTTCAAACACTCACTTACTTCTCTCTACATTGCAGTATTTTATGTCAAAGTGAAGGTGACTACGCATAGTATATTTCTTATTTCCATTGCCCAGCAAGTTCTGGGGGGAGCAATATTCCTTTTCAAGAGGTAGATTTTCAAGGCCACAGCAGGTGGAGGAAGGATTAACTCTGTGCTATATACCCTTTTTGTTAGAAGATGAGAAAGGAATTGAAGAGCAGACTAACCTACATTATGGTCAATATGGTTACACGAAATAACAGAATTTTTCATAGTACAACAAAACCTGATATACAGCTTTGGGAGAAAATTAAACTGAAAGCCGCCTCATGGAATTCTGTGTCACCACTAGCAAAAGGTTTTTCAATTGTTGAATGGCTGTTTAGTTGGACAATTGTATGCATGCAAATAATTTTGATGTTAGATAAGCGTAGAAGATAGGGAAACTTAAGTGACTTTCATGTCTATTAACTCTGATGATCATTGCACAATTTCTCAGTAAAATCAATCATTAAATTGTTTGTATCTATTCAAAAAAGAAAAAGAAACAAAAAACCAAAAAAAAAAGGTAAGCATTTTCACAACTACATAGATTCAGCTACATGAATATGCTCCATCCACTAAACTCTATCAAACAAGCAGTTTTATCTTTCTAGACTAATTTTGTCCATGTCATTTAAGTCTTCTTTTACCTCCATCATTACTGTAGATTTGTAATAGGTCATTCTTCTCTAGTGGATCATCTAAATGTCTCTCTTGTATATGTCTAAACCACCTTAAATGTTTTTTTTTCTCATTTTATCCTCAATTGGACTTTTCCTATTATTTCTCGAATACATTATCCATAATTCTATCATTTAATGTTTTACCACATACTCATGTTAATAAATGCATTTTCATTATACATAACTTGTTCACATGTTATTCTTTTATGACTCAACATTTTCTTTCATACAACATAGCTCAATGGATGAACAAACAATAAATTGCATCTTAGGAGAAGCATGGAATCTCAACTAATTGTGGAATAAGAAGTGAAATACCTACCAGGAGTTCCACATACTTCAGTTGAGAGCTTTTCTCTTGTAATATTAGTTCTAGAATTAACTTTGATTTTGGCTTTATCAACTGATGGTGCCTTTCGCCTTCTCCTTTTCTGTCCACTCTGTGAAACTTCTGAGATTGTGATAGAGTTTAGTGCAGATTCTTCATCATATGAATTATCAGCATTTGTTTGTGATGAAGTACATCCAGAATAAGTCAATTTAATCTCCAAGGGTCCATGTTCATTAGTTACTGGATCACTTTGCTCTGAAAGATATAAATAATAAATAATAATTTTTCTCATAAAGACAATGTGAAATTTCTCAGAGCAGCAAAAAAATGGGTACCATCTTTCTCGTTTTCTAGAAAATGTTTCAAGGCCAATAGAAGATGATGCTTAGAACCTCTAGCAGGGATCCCAAAACTCCTGAAAAATTCATAAGACATGATGAAAAATTTTCCAAGACCATGCACCACTATTAATTTAGACCACATGCTGGCAGAAAGCTTTCTTCATATTAATATGTACAACTATAACATGTATACAATAAAATAAAGAACCTCAAAAACATATAACATAGATTTTTTTGGCATGAAAGAATGTGCCTTAAAGATACAGGTTGAGTGTGGCTTTTATGAGCATATCGTAAATGAGATAAAATAAAGTCCCCCTGCTTCAACTTTCTAATACAGAACTAATGAATATATTGACCTATTAGGAGTTTTACCAAACCCCAAGTTACTTTTTCAGATGGAGCTCTCTATTAATAAAACTATTTCCAGGGGAAATGAATTGTTGAGAGGATCAAATACCTGCAGGTCATCTAGTTTCTATAAATTGAATTTCAAAATCAATTTGATTGGACATCAATTCAATTGAATGAGGAGATTTTTTTCTGTGGGTGGTCAATATGGTAAAGACATTGTCACCAAAAATTAACTTATTCTAAATTTCTCCATTGGGTCATTCAAAGTTCAAGAGCCCATCAATCTTGACTTTGATCCAGATATATACGCCAATTTCCCATTCAATGAGAAGATGTCTTGCTTTCATTTTTAAACTTACCCTCCCTATTCTTAAAAAAAAAAAAAAAAAAAAAAAAAAAAAAAAAAAAAAAAAAACCATCCATTTGTATTCATAAGAAGTTCCCTTATCCAATGCAACAAAGATAAAAGGACCTCTTAACCCACCTATTGAAATGGCAATTAGTAAAAGTCTTAAAAATCTTTCTCATTAAGGAAACTGGAAAAGCTTAGAGCTGTAAGACAATAATCTGATCAACTTTTTAAGAAGTCTACGGAGAACATCACTTGCATGACAAATGTTCTCCATCACCCTCATTTTTTGAAGAAATTAGCCATTAAAATATATATATATATTGTTCCAAGAGCATCGATTCATCATATTAAGATTGGGACCAAGAAAAATTCAAAATGGACTCCCCCAATTCATTTGTTTGCTAGAGAAGATTGTTGAGTCGAAAAATTTAATTATAAGGTGAATGTGTAGACCATAAAAGTAAATGACTATGACCACTCTAAGCTATAGGTTGGCAAATGATTGCACAGGTATAGATGAAGATAACCATTTTAATATGCCTTCAGAAAACTCTAACAGCACTCACTTCTAAAGACCATACATATGCCCATGATGCACCATAATACTATAAATTCTTCATTCCCGAAATAAGTTCCTGGATTCAATGTATGATTACCCTTCATTAGACTCCTAACTGAAAAAAAGATAGATGCTCCTCATATAGATACATTTTCATGAAAATTCATCATTTTCCTAAAAACCCACAACAAATTTTCTTTTCTTCTTTGCATTATGTCTATAATATCTCAAAAAAAAAAAAAAAAAAACAAAAGAGTGTCCACAAATTTTATATATTTACTCTTGACAACCTTAGTTTAAAAAAAAAAAAGCGGGCCCTATAAAAGCAATAGTTCAAACATGTTAAGCTGCAAAACTACAAAGCAGGACCCTTTTTAATCTTAATGGATCCCTTTTTATGAAAGCATTGGCTATCACACCAAAGGCATTAGTATGGTATTAATAACAGCCATTTTATTTTGCTAAAATGTGAAACAGGTTGAGAGACGAAAAGAAGTGATTCTGTTCATTGTTATCTAGTCCTAATCCATACTATTGATAAACATGTATATCCTTTAACTAATCCATTCTATCTGCTAACAAGCAAATTTCCTCTGCCACCAAAAAAAAAAAAATATATATATATATATATATATATATGTACATTGCATGACTTTAATTTTCTAGCAGAAATCATTTCTCCATTGAAAAATATTATTCAAATCAACTAAACAAGTTTTCTTATACTAGTATACTACTCAAGCGCGTCGCTTTAACATTCACGTTTACCAAATGCAGAACTACACCATAACTAATTTCTCTTACCTTGAAAGGGCTCTAAGCTGTAGTACCGTCATTTTCGCCATTTTTTCCATTCTACAAGGGTCGTCCCTGAAACCCTGAAAATCTACAACATCATCTGCCTGCATCCATATCAAGCCCATAAAAGATTAACAAATCCACCATTCAAAATTGTTAATCAAAAGAAAAACAAGAATAATAAAAAAAAAACCCATTAACAAAATCAAAAACATTGATTGATTAGAAAACAACAAACCTCTTTTGTGCGTTTTCTGTTGTTTGACGAAGAGTCGGAAGACAGAAAACGCTCAGAAGCCACCATAGCTCTCGCTTTCATACCCAAATTCCTCTGTGGCGCTGCTGCTGCTGCTACTACTACTACTGATACCGCAAGCCGCCTAACTAATTTCATAAAAGCTATACTTGAAAACAAAATTACAAAAATGGCAAGAAAAAAGAGAATTCACAACGAAAAAATGCTACAGCATGAGAGAACTGAAGAAAAGAGAAATGAAGTACGTTAAGCAGGAGGGAGCGCAGGGTAGCGGCATTGTAGGAGCAGCGAGAGGAGATTTAGTGTGGTTCGTTTAGTACTGAAACTGAAATACGCGGGAAGCGGGTGCTAACAAGGGCCACTTTCAGAGTTTCTGAACCGAAAAACGCTGGTTCTTGGATTGCAGTCCTTGAGTTTATAGGCCGGTTAAGCTGAGGATGGTACGTAAGCTTGCAACTGCGGCGTTCATTTTCCCAGGCAGCCCACATAGACCCCGTTTGGAGAGCTTTCAAAAATAGAAAATTAGAAAAAATGTCACATTTTAAAATTATTATCACAAATATTTTTTTCCTTTTTAAATTTTTTTTTTCAGATACCACTTTTTATAAAATATTTATATACTAGGTGTTACTGATATTATTAGGGCACCAAAGCAATTGCATTTTTAAGCTTCATTTTTTTTTCCTTTTTAAACTTCTTCTATTTTTGTTTTCCATTTATTAACTAATTGATTACTTAATGCTATTTGACAACATATTTATTTTCATCAGGTTCTATTTTAATTGAAGAAATAAATGACTGCAAAGAGATTGAAATAGTATTATCCATCAGAAATAGAGACCATAGAATCAACATAAGGTATAAATGGAAATCGAAGAAGGCGAAATATTATTCATCTCTCTTTTCTTTTCATCTCTCTCTTTTCTTTGGGCACTTTGTCTTTGTTTTTTTCTTTTTCTCCCTCTTTTCTTCAAGGCCGTCGGTGTTGTTAGTCGTTTTGCTTCTATTGTACATATAACAATTGTATACCTTCTATATTCATATAATATACAGATAATATGGAACAAATATCTGTATAATGGAAATGAATAATGTTTATTAATACATGCAAAAGATTAATAAGTGATTTCATTATCAGATTATCACTGCATATGATATAACGGCAATAATATACCATATGTATTATGATATTGTACCATATGTATACATTTGTAATATTCTATAATAGTGTTCTATTTCATTTATATTTTTTTCTCAAATTATGTATTTTCGAGCATTTTAGTATAATTTTTTAATACAAAATTTTTACAATAATAACTATACGTAATCTATAAATTCAGATTTGTTTGATTCCAATGTTCTATTTACATTCACTGTAGTTTTGGCTTATATAAAGCATTTCATCAAACAACTATAATGCACATTATACTGTCAACTATTAATCAATGGTATTCGCGTATGATTATTTACAAAAACTACAACAACGAATATTGCAATAACTAAAATCATCTGTCAGCATTAGACAATGGATTTAACAATTGTCGTACGTAACTACAACTCCATGAGACATTTTATCAAATAAGTTTATTGCATAATATGCTATAAATTTAATCTTTACAGTATCC
>JAJIYU010012149.1:0-14738 GCA_030144865.1 Tinospora cordifolia | reverse complement strand
AAATTGAGATCTTATTCAATTTTGTTATTAAAGTAAATTCAATTACCATTTGTATTCCCTGAGGACGATACCCGGACTTTCCGGATATTACTACAAGCGATCTCGTATACTTGCGAGTTCACTAACAAGCTTCTTAAGAATTATAACTTTACCATTAAGTACCATCTTGGGAAAGCCAATGTAATGGCTAATGCATTGAGTAGAATATGTGTCGAAACAACTTGTGTGGCTAAACATATGTCTTAGGAGTGGCGGATGATTGATTATGTGACAGTGATGAGTGTCCATGAGACTTTGACTGATAATAGAGTTAGTGCACAAATGAGAGCCCAATTGGTGTTGCTTGTTGAGATCATGGAGGTATAGCCTCATGACGTTCATTCTGTGATGTACCAGGACTGTGCAAACGACACTTCTTGTGTGGAATGCTCGATTGACGCTGATGTTGGACTGATGTTTTGGGGACGATTGTGGATTCCAAATGACCCTCGCCTGAAATAAGGAGTACTAGTAGAGCTGCATTGCTCGAGGTATACAATTCATTTAGGCACCAATAAGGTATATCATGATGCTCGACATACTTATTAGTGGTTGGGGATTAAGCGAGATATTGCGGCCTTTGTGCAAAGATGTGACACGTACTAGCAGATTAAGGCTCAACACAAAAGACCCGATGGTTTACTATAGCCTTTGGCTATTCCTGAGTAGAAATGGGAACACATTACTATAGATTTTGTGATGGAATTACCTCAGACATAGTAGAGACACAATACTATTTGGGATATTGTTGGTAGACTAACTAAGTTTGCTCATTTCCTCCTTTTTATCCTAAGATTCGGTCGAGAAGTTGAATCGATTGTATATCTGTGAGATCATGAGATTACATGGGATCCTAGTATCCATTGTGTCTGATAGAGATGTTTGGTTTACGTCCCATTTTCGGCAGAGCTTGTAGAGTTAGTTGGGTACTAGAGTAAACCTGAGCACAACCTTCCATCTACGGACTGATGGTCAGTCTAAGAAAGTGATCTAGATTTTGGAGGATATGCTCCATGCATGTGTCTTTGATTTTGGTGGTAACTAGGAGTATCATTTGGCATTGTGTGAGTTTGCATACAATAATAGCTCCCAGGAAAATCTTGACATTGAAGCATTTGAGACATGATATGATCTACCTTGCTAGTGGCTAGCTAGTTGGGCCAAGGTTGGTGACATAGCAGTTTTGGGCCCTACTTTTCTACAGGAACAAAATGAGAAAATACAATAGATACATTAAAACATGAAGGCAGCTAAGGATCAATCGAAGAGTTATGCCGATAACTGGCGGAAGATACTTGAGTTTGATGTTGGTGATCATGTGTTGCTTCAAATTTCCCCTTAGAATGGGCAAACTCATTTTGGTATTTTAAGGAAACTCGCTCTGAAATACATTAAACCTTTCGAGATCCTCGAGATGATAGGTCCCGTGGCTTACCAATTGACATTGTTGCCTCAGCTAGCAGGAGTACATAATGTATTTCATGTCTTGATGTTGAGGAAGAACTACTCCGATCCTTTGCATGTGATTGATTGGAAACATGTTGAGTTGTGAGAGAATTGTTCATATGGTAAAGCTCTGGTGGCTATTATTGATCAAGCTGTGAAGAAACTACGCAACAAGGAGATACCGACAGTATGGTTACATTGGCAATTTTATGGTACCAAGCAGGACACCTGAGAGCGAGAAGACTAAATGGTGAGTCATTTACCTAATATTATGAGAGTCGCTTCTTGATCTTTTATAAGAACGAAATTTATTCTAAGGAGGGGAGACTGTAACAACCCATATTTTTGAACATTGAGTTGACAGGTTTGACATGTATTTCGATGTATCAATTAATGAATTATAAATTAAAATACATAATTTTATGGGAATTGTAGAAATTAATGGGCGTGATTTTTTCGATAATAATATTGATTAACATGTGTATTAATTGGGAAATGATAGAAATAACAATAATAGAAGTGCATAAATTAATGAGCTTAGTTATGAAAGAAAATGGTGAAATGATTTAGTAGAATAAAGTAATAAAATGAATTAAATGTTTACATGTTTATACATCTGTACACACACACACACACACACACACATATATTTATGCATGTATATATTTATATGAAAAACTATATATATGATTATAATTATTATTATTATATATATGTGCTTGATTAGATAAAAGAAGAAAATATAAAATAATTAGATAAAGAGATAATGAATAGATGAGTTGGATCAAGATAATGGAAGAAAACAAGAAATAATAATAAAGATTATCTTAATGAGTCATAGATAAGGTGAACCAAAAGCAAATATTATCATCTTTGCATTAATTGTTGTGGGACCCACCCCATACCATCACTATAAATACCCCCTCCAATTCAGTTCATTTTGCTCATCCACTTCCATCTGAGAACAATAAAAAGAAGAACAGGGAAGACAAAAAGGAAGAGAAAAAAAAGAATAAGAAAAGAAA
The DNA here is from genome assembly GCA_030144865.1 of Tinospora cordifolia. Lineage (NCBI taxonomy): Eukaryota > Viridiplantae > Streptophyta > Magnoliopsida > Ranunculales > Menispermaceae > Tinospora > Tinospora cordifolia. The sequence goes on along the minus strand of JAJIYU010012149.1, from coordinate 12,228 downwards.
AAGAAAAGAAAAGAAAAGAAAAGAAAAGAAAAAGGATGAAAAGTGGAAAAGAGATGCCGCGCACTTTTGAAAATTTGACACTTTAGGTAATCTGCTCTTACCTCTTTTTAATTCTAATTTGTTATAAAAATTGTGATTTATAATTTTCCTAGTGTAATTTTCAATACAAGGCAATAGCTTATTGTACGATCTAAAATTAAGGCGTATTTTTCCTAAGGATGAAGCTACACAATATATATATATATATGTGTGTGTGTGTGTGTGTGTGTGTGTGTGTGTGTGTGTGTGTGTGTGTGTGTGTGTGTAAATCATTGTGTTCAGATTTATTAGTAGAATATATATATATATATAGGTATATTATTTGTACCCTTGTAGACTTTAAAAAATTATATGGTAGTTGAAAGTCGACACATTAAGGGGTATACCCATTAATAATGAAATTTTAGTTGGCGGGTACTAAAATGTTCAGAATGAAACTCTGAATTCAATGACACTAAAATTAGGATTTTTGAAGGTCAATGGATATATTAGATTCATATTTATGCGATTTGAGGATTAATTAATAAATATAAAAAATTTATATAGGGTAAAAATAATGTTAAATAATAGAAAAAATATTATATAATATTGTATAACGTTATAAGAAACTTATTAGGGAAATGTGTAATAGAGAAAATAATATCTATGTATTGAACCACCAAATTTATAAAAGTGGTCGGTTATCGTTTACCAAAAGTGGGACACATATCGACAATATATATATTTAGTATTTTGAGTTAATATTAACATCTTAATTGACCTTGTTAATCACATTAATCCCGTGGATTAGACAAGTTGGCCAGGGTTAGGTTTAGATTGAGTTGACTACAATTGACCAAGTCAATCCTTTGATTAACTAAGGACCATAAAGTTAGATTTGAGCCAAGTTTTATTTAGATATTAAGAAACTAAGTTGATCACTTAGAATCAAAAATTAGCAGGACATGACCTATCACTAGAAGAACACTGGGAGCTGAGCATCTTTATGAGTAGTGTTCTCCAATTTATCACTTAACCTGTTATTCTGTTATAAATGAAATGTTCTTACATATTGAAATACATTTGCAATCTTTAAATGTGCACCGAATATCAAGGTTTGGGTGTGGGTTAGGATATTGGATGGGGTAGAGCATTGAGAATGAGTGGCTGTCATACTCGGGGGCACGATCGGACCAAGTTTATCAATTGGGCTCCCTTAGAGTATGGCAGATGAGTGGTTGTCGTACTCGGTGGTACGGTCAGGCTAGGTCTACCAATTGACTCCCTATAGAGGAGTTGAGACTGCTATACATGAGGTATGAGCTGGCAAATCCCTATGATATGATATGAGTATATGCCTAACCATCAGGGTTCACCTGCTCAATTGGATTTATTATTGCTTTGTAGGCTATATAGAGCTTTGGCATGTGCTTTTAGCATTAAAACCATTTTCAAAATGGAAGGTGCACGACTGCATTGTGGATTTAGCATTCATTAACTATTGCATTCATTCCCATTATTATTATTGTGCATACATACATCACATTGTTTTTCTAGAAATCTTGTTCTAAGTTATATATTAGGCTACGTTACTCACTAAGCCACTATGGACAAAATTGGCTTACTGCTTTAACATTTCATGTTCTTTTTCTACAGATAAACGGAAGAAAGTGTTTATTGTGAAGAGCGCACCACATTTATTTTGGTAGGTTTTCTCATGTGGTTTACTATTTTGAGAGTTAGTATAATGCATAGAAAGTGAGGAAAATATTGTAGATATTTTGACTTTGACATTCTGCTACTACCACATTTAGGATATTGTACATATAGTTGACTTTTGTTAAAAAAACATTACTGTTATTATTTGTTCTAGTAGCTTCCACATTTCTTATGATTACTCTAATAGTGCTATGTATAGTGTTGTGAAGAGGCTTAACGGTGTTCGGACAAGCTTAGTTTGAGAATGGGTTTGTCAGAACACTATGATGGTCAGTTCACCCTTCTCCACAGGGAAGGGGTCCCGACAATTATAGCCATGTTTACTTGCTATTTTGAGATGAGACTTGAACTGTCAATATTATGCGATCTAAGTATTACAAAATATGTAAGATAGGACCTCAAATCAATTGAGCAACAGAGATGTTTAGGCACTTGAAAACCATAGGAAACTTGAACATTTGAACAATCTGTTACGTAACTGATAATGTAGGAGACTAATCGACTGACCAAAAGTGGGTATTTTGAGCTACAATTTGGTTCAGTGGTCACTGAGCGTGTCAAGAGTCTGTGTACCAAATTTCACCATAATCATAATTGGGTAAAGGGGTCCACTGATACACCAATTACTACGTATCACATTGGATACAAGATTTCACAGTCCCTATTACCACGCTTAGAAACCATAGCAAATGATGTCCAAGAATCAGAATCTAAAATTCTCGTCAATGTGTAGGATGTGTAGGATGTGTAGAAGAAATCTGGAAAGTTTTACACAAATCTGATGTACAAATTGATCGCAAAAAAATCAACAAATTCACTGCGCAAAGAGAGTAAAAAGCTTGAATTTGGGTTAAGTGTTGAAATTTGGAGCTTTTGGCCTAAATGGGCCAATTTTGACCTAATTTGACCCAATTTCACCCAAATTAACCAAAGGTGACCAAAGTTGATCATGTTGACTAATGTGGACCAAGTTTTACTAGTTGACCTGGTTTGATCGATTGACCGAATTTGATCGAATCGAATTTGGGTTGATTAAAACTGATTAGAGATAGTTGAGTAAGGGATTAAGCCACATTGTAAAGAGGATTGAAATTGAGTTTAAATAATGCAAATTCTAGTGAGCGCTGTGGGACTAGCCTGAGTGTCAACAGGACATCGGTGCACGGGATTCGAGGTGAGTAGTTTGATTCAAGTGCTTTTTGTAACTTGTGTTCCTTACATAAAAAGTTGCGTAAAAAGACATGGTTTAAATGGTTTCATGAGATTGAGATACATCAGATTGATTTGAAACATATAAATGTAGACATGTAATGAGACCATAGGTTCGAGGGCCGAGCATTGGGGTCAGTCTACAAATGTGATTGGGATTTAAACTCAAAGGTCGAGCGTCGAGGTTAGGGCATATGATCAGTACGCCTAGCTTCAGACCCACTCAAGTACAACACTTGAGGATTGAGCCAAGGATTAGGGTTTTTATAGAATACGCCTACATTACAACCCACTCGAGTGATCGGTACACCTAACTCAAGACTCGATCAAGCGATGACCTAAGGGTTGGATTTGATGATTTGAATCCTAATCATGATATGTTTTTGAGCAACATGTATTTGAGATGTTTTTCTATGACTGTTGCACTGTTTATTGTTGGTTTTATACTATACCACACATTTCACACTGGATTATTTTAGTATTCATGCATACATGCTCTATTTCGGGAATGATGGTTAGGGGTAACATTCTGGTCTTACTACTCGCAGAGCCACATTGAATTTTAGGCTCACTACTCTACTAATATTTCAGGTTCTTTGATAGCTGATAGATGGAAGGGCCTGATGATTTCCTAGTTCCCTGACAAGTCATTTTTCATTTTTTGGTCCTTTTTGTTTGAGTTTGGTAACTCTTGTGTATGTATAAATATGGTCAAATGTGTATTTTGGACAAGACAATATACAATACAATAATCACACTTTGTATGTTTGCTTACTTTCACTTTGATTCTTTCAATTATTTTGATATCACATGTTGTTGAGGTTGGAGAGGCTTAACAGTCGTTAGGCGAACTTGACATGATTAGTGAATTCGTCAGGTCTCTGTGCTAATCGGGCCGCCCTTCGGCCTAGGGAAGGGGCCTCGATAGTCATGAACATTTGCAAGCGCGTTGATTCACCTAGAAGCTTTGTTGAATCAAATATTACATCCACTAGAGCTAAAACAGTGTGGGAATGCCGAGTTAGTAGCGGCAATTCCAAGAGCTATTGCTGCAGTACATAACAGTAGCTCATTTAATGTAAAGATTGACAAGAAAAGGGAGAGGGAAGCAAAACCCTCAAAGGGAAAATGCAAACAGGCAAAATGAGTTTGTAATAGCTGTGGTCGATCATTAGGTTGACTGTAGTATGGAGAAAGTTTCTTTTTTTTTGTACATAAGGTAGTAATTGTAACCTAAGTTATGGATGTATTTTGGGGTGTAAATAGGGAAGAAAAGTAAAAAACTATAGGAGTACAGCTGGTGGGTCATTTTGGAAATGTACATACTAGCTATGTTTAAATGAAATATTACTTAAGTTTTATGTCTGCATGTGCCTATTGATTACTTCATATGATGGCAAATGGATATGTGTCATGAATACAGACTAAAATGGCAAGAGGCCGTCCACGTAGACAGCCAAAAGAACCCATTCTACCCCAACCTGAGCAAATCAATATGCAATGGTTAGAAGCGTTGATAAGGGCTCGGGAAGAAATGCTACAGGCATTGATGACTACCATTTATTAGCGTATCAATGGAGTTGTAGCAGAAGTCTATAGAATGATACCCACTGATCCTCCTACAATAGAGTAGGAACTTGTTGAGGAGGAACGTCCTAGACATAAGAAGAAAAAGTCACATTGCAAGCTTTTTAAGAAATTTATAGATCTAAAACCAAAGGAATATTGTGGAGGGGTGATCGTAAAACAAGCTGAGGATTGGCTACTAAACATAGAGAAGATAGCAAGATCTATGAAGCTTGAGGAAGATAACCAAGTTTTACTTGTTGTGCATATGCTAAAAGTTGATGCAGTAAGATGATGGTTATTGTTAGCTAACCCGCAAGTATACGAGATCGCAACAGTAATATCCGGAAAGTCCGGGTATCGTCCTCAAGGAACACTAATGGTGATTGAATTTTCTTTAACACCAAAGTTGGTAAAGATCTCAATTTTATCAAGACAAGATTAAAAGTGATTAATTTGATTAAAACTCAGAAAATACTATAAACAAGATGAAAATAAGTTGTAAAATTTAGTAGAGAAACATGTCTAGGATAATGATAGTCTCCACATAGTTTGTAAATCCTGATTATGTTGTTGGTCTTAGCAAATCTATGAATTATAGCATCTATGATTGAAACCCTTTCCCAAGGTGTTTCAACACTCACTAGCATTGTTTCGTTAAACCCTCTCCCGAGGCGTTCACTAGACAACCTATGTGTTTAAGTACATAATCCCTGTGCAATTCCCTAGATTGGTCAACAATCTCCCGATCAATCAACTGGTCTAGGTCCAGATTGTGATGTCCATATTTTAAACTTCTCTCCCGAGATAGAATAAAATACCAGGTTTGATATATCTGTGGCCAGTAGATATAAAGCTTTAAATCTACACAATAAGGAATAGACTCTATAAACCAACAAACACAATCATTCATCACAAACTATGCTTTGAACAATCATACCCCAGACATTAGAAGTGATTAGCTCAACATAGAAGTAAAGGAAAACATCAAATAAGATTTAAATAGATAAATCATACTCAATTCTGTTTACACACTTCAATTGTAATAGAAATCAAACTCTGAACCCCTAAAGTAAAAATTTTGTATTCTTAAATTTTTTATACAAAGGCACGAGATATTAAAAAGAAAAGAACAAGTGAGTGTCACTTGTAAAGTAATAGCGGCCTGACCCGTCATTTGGTTAAGTCTACTGTCAAGAAAATGGTGGTTATGTACACTGCTTAAAGATATGAGGATTGGGCTATTACACCTTTGCATCAAAACTCATCTTCTTTATTGCCCAGTAGGCCCTATGCTCTAATTCACAAGGCAGGTGACAGAACTTTCCATACAACAACTGATATGGAGACATGCCAATGGGAGTCTTAAAGGTTGTCTGGTATGCCCACAGTGCATCATCCAATTTTAGAGCCCAATTCCTACGGTTTGTTCCAACTATGTTTTTGTAACATTGTCTTGATATCTCGGTTAGACACTTTAGCATGCCCATTCGTATGCGATTAATAAGGCAAGGCAACCTTGTGTGCGCTCTATATTTGGCGAGAAGGTTGTTGAAGATTATTGTAAAAATGTGTGCCTTCATCACTCATAATTGCTCTAGGTGTACCAAAACGAGAAAAGATGTTGCAAGAGATAAACTTCAACAGAACTCTGGCATCATTCTTGGATGTGGCCACTGCTTCAACCCATTTAGAAACATAATCAATAGCAAGCAGTATGTACTATTTTCCATTCGATGGTGAGAAGGGTCCCATGAAGACTATGCCCCATACATCAAATAATTCGACTTCCACAAAAGATGTAAGAGTCATCTCATTTTTTTTTGAGATGTTGCCTTGTTTTTGGCATACTTCGCATGTCTTCACAAATTGATAGGCATCGTTCAGCATACTCGACCAATAAATTTTGCTCTCAAGAACTCGCCTCGCTGTACGTTGATGGCAGTAATGACCACTATAGGGTGAAGCATGGCAGTCATGAAGGACCTTGTTAAATTTTACTTCCAGAATGCAACAACGAATCATTTTATCAGTTCACCTTTGATAGAGAAAGGGATCATCTCAAAGATAGAACTTGCCTTTATGTATGAAGCGCTTGAGGCAGCTGTTGTAATAATTGAAAAAAAAGTTAAAACTAAATAAATAAATATAAAAAAATTTAATTAATTATGCATTTTGCTATAACTAGGAGACTACATGGCACATATTCTAATACAACTAAGATATTACATTGTATGTATTCTAATACAACTAGGAACTGGGTATTATAATACAACTGAGATACTACGTAGATTTATTTATGTAAACCCTAATTTCCTCTATTTTAAAAACATTCTAAACTTTTCTACAACCCTAGAGCCCCCAAAGAAGAACAAGGGAGCATCTAGAAGACATTAACAGAGTTCTCTAAGCGCATTCGAAAAGCGAATTGAAAATCAAAGGTATGATTTATTCTCTTTTCGTTACGTTATTTAAGAATTGGTTAGAAAAATACTTAAATTGAATTAATAAGCATATATTGAATTGTAGATTGGAAATATATCTAAATAATTCAATAGAAATAAATTTATATTGTATATACGTTAAAACTGATTCATAAATACAAATACTATAATATATATCTATATCATGATGGATTGAGAAAATCAATTAATATATATATACATATATTAATGTATGTATTATTAATATATGGAAAACCGATTGACATGTATATATAACAATTTACATATAACGATGTATATATTAATAATAATTCACTACCAATCTTTAATATATATATATATATATATATATAATCGGATGCATATAATATATAAGATGAATATATATATTAATAATGGTTTTATAACGGACTCAATCCTATACATAATGGATTAATATATATAATGGATTTACACAAAAGATTAATCAATGAACAGATTTTATACAATATTTATGCATACATGGGTGAGAGTATAAAATCTGCTAACAGATTCTACATAATATTAATAGATTTATACATGGGTGAGAATATACATAATAGTTGTAGATTAACAGATTTAATAATATATATATATATATATATATATATATAAACAGCAGATAGGTATATCAAATTTTAGTTTATATATATATATATGATAGAATTACAGATAATTACATATGGGTATAATATATATACTTATAACAGATTATGATATATAAGATATAACAGATTTTATATATACATGGATATAATACATATTCATAACAGATTATATATATAATGGGTTCATAATCTAATTATATATTTATAAATATATATACAAACCTATTGATATATTTATATACAAATATGTATATTTTATATTATTTACATATATGTGTATACTATTTCTTGATATGTCTACACGTAGTATTTATGTATATACGTGTATATACATATATATTAATTACAAAAAAAAAATAATAATAGTGGCTAAAATTTAGTATATTAAATGTAGTATGGTAAGCTAAAATAACATTGATTATATATACAATTAGATAAATAGTATAAACTGTGGGGTATATTAGAATTATGAATTGATGATTATAATTCAAAAATATATATATATCGTCGGTTGAGAACTAAAGATATCGAGACTACAGTGCACGAAGAAAAGGATTTGAAGATTCTCATTGAAAAGGTAGAAATGATTACCGTGCTCTTTCATATTATTTTAGTTTTAAATATGGAATATAATTGTACGCTTATTTGATTGAATACTTAGGAGCATGTTAGCATGTGATTATGTCATTATTATGATTGACTAATTTTATTTATGTATGATATGTTGAGTGATATGCCTTATGTGTTGGATAACATGTGTTATAATTGTGCGCATGTTGAATTTATGTTTTGACAATATTTTGTTTATGTGTGGAAAGTAGAAGACATTGAACATGCTAGAACTTGATCTTGTTAAACAGTTTAAGATTACTGTAATCAAGAATTAAACTACGTACCGGCTCAATGAGTCACAATTGATCACTGTGGGTGTTCTCAAATTATGAAATTGATATTATATTTGAAATGGAACACGAGGTCGAACCCTAGTTCCCGGACATTGGATGATGGGCATAACCCTCTTTGTCATTAGCGCTGGGTGCTCATTGTATTGATAACAACACCGAGGATGGTCATTTTCGTTCTGAATGTCAATTGAAAAACAATTGAATTGCTTAAAATGCCTAATGTTTGATAAGTGTTTGCATATTCTGTGTTTTGACTTTAATAATGCTTGAGATGTATTGTGTACAATCCATTGAGCTCTTTAAAATCACCCCATTTCTTATTTTTCAGGTACCCAGTAATTGAGCATTGTTGTTGATGAGACGAAGTAGAGTGTAATTAGTTGTAGACCTCCTTGATGAAGTTGTCTTAGTTATAAGTTATTTATTGTCTTTAGTTAGGCAAGTAGTCAGAGAATCTCCCTCTATTTCATTTATTGATTTGTTATTTAAAATAAAGCCATGAGGCCAGATGTTAGTTTGATTATGATTGGGTTAAATTGAACAAATATGACATCCCATGCTTTTAGTTATAGACCTATTTGTTATTCATTTATTTACTCATATGAGTTTGTGGGATGTGATCTAGTGGGACCAGGAGATTTATTATTGATGTATAAAACAAGTAATATCCTGGTTCTCAATGATGTCATGTGACAAAAATGAACAAGTATGTGTATGTATCTCTATGTATAAGATCAATGTAGAAATTGTGTATGTTTCGGGAGCCGGGGTGTTAAAACTGTGGGACAAATTTGGTGAAGTAATGCCTGTGGCCTTATAATTGGCAAAATTTGTGTACCATGGTGCATAATCACTAATAATCAAGAGGTGTTCATCAGGAAAAACTTCCACTATGCTCTTTGGATCCTGAGTTGCTTCATTAGAGAGGCGAGACAAGTGATCTGCTACGACATTCTTTGTACCCTTTTTATCTATCACCTCTATATTAAACTCTTGTAACAATAAAATCCATCTTACCAGTCTAGGCTTCGCATCTTTTTTTGTGAAGAGCTGATGAATAGCAACATGATCAGTGAAGACCTTGACATGGGAAGCCACAATGTATGACCGAAACTTGTCACATGCAAAGACAATAGCCAGCAACTCCTTTTTAGTAGTAGCATAATTCTTTTGAGCATCATCCAACATTTTTCTTGCATAGTATATGGCTCTGAACATCCTATCATATCTTTGTCCTAATATAGCCCCAACAGCATAATCACTAGCATCACACATTATCTCAAATGTTCCCCCCCCCCCCCCCAAATTGGCATAGACATAATTGGGAATAGATATTAGAGCCTTCTTTAGTGTATTGAAGAACTTCAACACATTCAACTATGAAGTTGAATTCAGCTTCCTTCTCAATCAAACTGCATAATGGCCGAGTGATTTGAGATAAATTCTTAATAAATCTGTGATCAAAACCAGTGTGTCCCAAAAAACTATGCACTTCTCGAACAAATGTAGGGGGTGCCAACTTTTCAATGAATTGAATTTTTTCTCGATCAACCTCAAGACCATTAATAGAAACTTTGTGACCCAAAACAATGCCCTCCTGAACCATGAGGTGGCATTTCTCCCGGTTGAAAACTAAGTTTTTTTCCTGACAACAAGAGAAAACTTTTCCAGATTAAGCAAACATCCATTAAATGTAACACCAAACAAAGAAAAATCATCCATAAACACCTTCATGATGTCTTCAATCATATCTACAAAAATCACTATCATACATCTCTGAAAGGTGGCTGGTTGTAACACCCCAATTTTCACCCGGACCTCCGTTCACGTGTTGTCTTATATGTGGATCGTCACCTGTTGAAAATCGAGATGCTACTAAAATTTCTCTTCTATAAAAATTCTCTTTTTTTCTTTAAAAATAAACTCATAATGACTCATTTGCAAGTCAATGTCTAGATAGATGTTTCGTACAAATAAAAGATCAAGAAAATTTCTTAAGACATTCACCAGATTTCTCAATATAAAAAATATAAATCATTGATAATGCAGCGAAAATGCTTTTAAAAACTATTATTAAAACCAAAATTGTTAAACAAGAAAATTCATTTAAAGATAAAATAAACCAAAGTTCAAATCAACATAAATACATTGAAACAATCCAGTAAAAGTACATAAAACATGACCTCCAAGTCTCCTATCCCGGACGACCTCCCCAATGAGGCATTTAGTTAAACCATGAGTCTTCTGACGTGAGTTATCATACTTTACGTCCATATTGTAACACCCCGTAATTTTTCGATCGTGCCACGTCGTGAGTGAATAATAGTAAATAAGTTAATCGCTCGTTCGCGTTCACGCTCGCGCGAAGACGCGAGTGATGCGAAAATGAAATCGGTTACTTGAGCGAAAAAAAAATATTAATACTAATAATAGTATGATAAAACTATAAATTTTGTTTTATGGATATGCACAACAGTTGAAATAACAAATTATAAATCAATATTATTTGGAACTAGTTGAAATAAATAAATAATAAGACAACAAAATTAATAATGATAATAATAGTGATAATAATAAAAATAATTATGTATGCCATACAAGTAAAAAAAAAACAAAAAAAAATTTGAAGGAGAGACTATATTGGTAATATATATATATAATTTGATAAAATAAAAGAAAAAAATGAGTATAAATACTATTATGGTTGATAAATAAATTGTGTTAAATAATAATAATAATAATAATAATAATAATAATAATAAAAACAAAATAAAATGAACCAATATAGAAGAAAACTGTAGAAGTTTGGCGTATGGGAGGCGTCGGAACAGGAGACTCGAAACCACTGGAAAAAAAAGATGGGCGGTGCGTCGGACAGTTCGGGAACAGTCGTTGCGTGTATAAATAAAGGAAGAAGGTGAACTGCAATGGTGGCTGCAATGAAGAAGGAAGAAGAAGCGTGGTGCAACATGATGGGAGAAAACGGTTGCAGAAGAAAAACGAAGAAGAACACTATGCAGGGGACGTTGAGAAAAACCAGACAGAAGAAGTTGTTGCTCGTGTTCCGCAAACCGTGGACCGAAGGGAGAAGAACAGAGCAGCTCACTGCTGCTGCTACCGGTGTGCCGAATGAGGGAGAAACAAGAACGAGAAGAAGAGGAGGCAACCGAGCTACGGTGTTTGAAGAGAAATGGTGAGCTGCTAATGTTGGTCGTTGAATTGCAAAAATTTTGAAGAAGAAGATAGCTGCTAGGAGATGTGAGTGTGGTGGGTAGTTGCAGCTGTTGCTACCATTGCAGCCTGCTGTTGCTGGAACTGAACATGCAGGGACGACAAATAGAAGGCTGGAACAAACAAAAGAGGAACAAAACGAATAGGGGGCATTGAAGTTGAATGAGGAGGCTCTGCTGCTGCAATTAGGAACAGAGTAGAGGACGGCGGTGCTGGACCAGCTAAACGAAAAGAGCTGCTGTCTTCACCGTGGAACAGGGCAAAGGAGACTTCAATTCCGTGCTGCTGCTGCTGTATGCTACTGCAATCTGAGCAAGGAGAAGAGGAATTCATGCAGCTGCGATCTAGTGGCCAGGCACGATGAAGATGCTGCTACTCTGGTGTTGGACCATGACAGGGCAGCCAGAGTGTTGCTGTTGTTGTGATTGGTGGTGGTTGCTATCGAACAGAGAAGCAGAATGAAAACATAGCAGCATGGTTGCTACTGCTGTCGTTCACCGGCCGCCAAAC
>JAJIYU010012148.1:0-14748 GCA_030144865.1 Tinospora cordifolia | reverse complement strand
GTTTGATGTGCATTATTCATATACTTTAAAACTATTTTTAATTGATTAAAATTGGCACTATCCTCTTTAATTATTTAAAGATGATAGTGATGGTGGTTGAATAATATTTTTTCATATCATTTATATTTAATTAAAATTGGCACTATCCTTTTTAATTATTTAAAAATGATAGTAGTGGTGGTTGAATAATATTTTTTATATCATCTCTATTTAATTAAAATTGGCACTATCTTCTTTAATTATTTAAAGATGATAGTGATGGTGGTTGAATAATATTTTTCATGTACTTAAAATTACTTTTATTTATTAAAAATGAAGTTATTAACTAAAGGTAAAGTTTACTTAATTATTTTAATTAAATTAATAATCAACTTTATTTTTCATGACACTATTAGTCAAATTTACTATTTACGATGCTATTAATTAACTTTATTATTTATCATACTATTAGTTAGTTTTACTATTTACAATACTATTGATTAATATTACTATTTATGGCATTTTTCAAATATGTCAAAAAATTAAATTAATGACACTTTCTTGTCATTCATGACTTTCCTAATAATGGTCAATGTTTGTTGACTAAGGTTGTTTGACACTTAATTATAGTCATAAAAAAAAAAAATTTGGTATTACAACACTTAAAATTTCAGGTATTACAACATCTCTGCGATAAGTCCTTCATTTCAAAATTTCTCCAAAATGATATTTGCTCCCCTGAATCTGTTGCAATTTCACGTGCAACATTCAATCTATCGAAATATAACAATGAATCTTAAAAAATCACTCATTAGAATGTGGGAACAATGCTCACCAAGTTCCGTGATGCTTGTTTGCGTCGAAACTCTCAATCGCACCTTCGTGACTTGTCCTTCACATATCTGATTGTGTCTTTCACACAAAAAAAAATCTGATTTTTTTTTTTTGTGCTCTACAAGCCTTTCAAAAATCTCTTAAATGAACACTAAAAATCTAATTTTTTTTTTTTGTTTTTTGTGTTTCTGTGCAAAACACCCGATCTAGGGCATCACGTTTGATCTTCTTCACGAATCTACAGTAGCAACAACACCTCCTTCATCTCTGTCCATGAATCGCACAAAATCGAATGCGAAAAACCCCAAATCTCATTCTTGTTGTTTGGCCCAAAACAGAGCACGCTGTGTAGCTCTTCTTCTTTGTTTCTCTACTTTGTTCGTTCTTGATCACGAATGGCACACCACGAGCTTTAGTTCTTCGTCGTCACTCACAAGCAGATGCCGCTCCCCTTCGTTCGTGATTCATAGTAGCAACAACACCATTAGCTGCTGATTTTTTTTTTTGTGCCCAAAAATTGAAGAGCAAGCTTTCCTTTATATATAAGCATATATATGTATTTTTATATTTTTATATTTTTATTTTATTATTAGTTTTTTTCCAGCTAACCATCATGTCTTTTTTATTTTCCTAAATTATATAACATGTATACCATTGAAGTGGAACACATCTCTTTTTTTTTCTTGATCTAGAGCTCGCAAACAAGCTTCTATCTAATTTTTTTTCGCTAATCTCTCCCGTTGCAAGCATCGTATTATTTTGAATCCTCATTTATTTTTTTCAAATTTCTACTATTTCACGAACCTCGTATATCTATGTATATTATTTTTATTATTAATTCCTCTCAAACATATATTTTACTTTATAATTTTAACCCAAAGTTTACATCTAATATATAAAATAAAAACATTTATTTTATTTCTTCATTAACTATTTTATATTTTTATTTTAATAACGACCTATACGCATTAAAAGTTTCGGGGTATTACACATAATTTATTTTGGTCTCTTTGAAACGTATAAGTTTGACATTTTAAATAAAATCTGTTTTTTTTTCTTCAAGATATTATTTGTATAATAAAAATTAAAAATTGATTATATATAAGTATAAAAATTGTTTTATTTATTTATATTTTAGATTGTATGTTCTTATTCAAAATTTGATTTTTGTTCAAGTTCTCTTATTTTATTTGTTAGATGTCATCCCATGAAGTAAGTGCAACTGAAAGAGAAATGAAACATGGAAGTAATGAGGCTTATCAAGTTGTGAACAATCAATCAGAACCAACTATGCTAACGACATCAACTTGACCTCCTAATCTAGGAAAAAGAAAGTATACTAAACCTGTTTCACATGCATGGGCTCATTATGATTGGAAAGATGAACATCCTGAAAATCCTAAGGCTGAAAATATTGTCGTGTGTCATACCTTTGTCATCCAAAGTGTCATGGTACCAATAATTTAAGAAATTACATAGAATCATGCAAGAAGTACCCCAACAAGGTCCCTTCTCGTGGTCAAAGTAATTTGTCATTTCAAATTAAAACCACAGAGGGATCAAGTGAAAGTAGTAATAGTTTAGTTGCCATTTCCTATAGTGAAGCGCGTTGTAGGGATCTACTTGCTAAGATGATAATTATAGATGAGATGTCCTTTAGGTTTGTTGAAAAAGAAGGGTTTTGAGCATATAGTCATGGAGTGGAACCCAAGTTTATTTTGCCATCATGAGTTATAGTTGCAAAGGATTGCATGAACCTTTATGTAAAAGAAAAGCAGAAGTTGAAATCTTTTTCAAGAATACTCGCCAGCGAGTAAGTCTTACAACTGATTGTTGGAAATTAGGAAAAATTTTGAATTACATTGTCCTTACAAGTCATTTTGTTGATAGTGAGTGGAAGTTACAAAAAATGATTTTGAATTTTTGTCAAATTGAAAGTCATAAGGGAGAGGTTATTGGTAAAAGAAAATTGAGAAATGCTTGCTTGAGTGGAGGATAGATCAAGTCTTCATTATTACAGTGGACAATGCAAGTTCAAATGACACTATAGTAGCTTACTTGGCCAAGAAAATAACAAAATTGGAATGGATTGTTCTTAGATGGACAGTTTTTGCATGTTAGGTATTGTGCACACATTCTTAATTTGGTGGTGACTAATGGTTTAAAAATTCAGGACCAATCCATCATAGGATTCGAAATATTGTGTTGTATGTTAGATTTTCTCCTACAAGATTACAAAAATTTAAGACATGTGCAAAAGAAAAAAAAGCTTTCCACAACTCATCTTGTGTGTTTAGATGTGTTGACAAGATGGAACTCAACATATTTGATGTTAGAGGCAGCCTTGAAGTTTCAAAAGGCCTTTGAAAGGCTAGAAGAACAAAAAAGTGGAGATTTTAATGACGAAGATTATCCTTCTAGTTTGGATTAGGCAAAAGCTATAACCCTTTTTTGTTTTTTGAAATATTTTTATGAGATCACTTTGAAATTTTTTGGATCTTTATTTGTGACATCTAACAAGTATTTTTTAGAGATTTGGCTTATTCGTGAATTGATTAATGTAAATATGACAATAAGTGATCCATTATTGCAATCTCTTGCATGTAAGATGTGATCAAAGTATGACCACTATAGGGGAATTATTGAAAAAAACTAATTTCTTGTTGTATGTGGTTGTTGTTCTTGATCCAAGGTATAAGTTAGAGGCCTTGTTGATAGGATTTGTGAGACTATATAGTAATGAGCTTGGACAATTGTTAGCAAATTAGGCAGAAGCCATGTTAAAGAAGTTGTTTGAGATATTTCAAGTTCTTCAATGTGGGGGTGAAAAAGACAACGAAGAACAATCATCACAAACACAAAGTGTTGAATTTGAGCAAGTTATTGGAGTTTTACCATTAGACCAATTAAAAAGAAATTTGTCGAATCCAAATAAAGAGAATAGGTTAGAATTGGACTCTTATCTATTAGAAAGTCTTGTTAATGCACCGTCAAATTCAACATTTGATGTTTTAGAATGGTGGAAAACTAATGATAGAAGATTCAAGTCTCTTTTAGAAATAGCAAAACTTGTCTTGACATTTCCAGTATCAACTATTGCTTCAAAATAGTGCTTTTAGTACAGGGGATGGATTATAGATCCATACCACTCATCATTGAGCCCAAAAACAGTGGAAGCCCTCATACACGGACAAAATTGGTTTCGTTCTACTCAAGTCCCAATTATATTCAACAAGCACTTGATGAAATTAATATATAAGATATTATAGCAACAATTTTTTTCTTTAAGTAAAGTAGATCGTGTTTTTTTTATAAACATTCTCTATATATCTATAACATTATGACTTATTTCTTATTTTTACTAGATCATTTTGGTGAAGAAGATGAACAATCAATAGTATATAACCTTTAGTCATTTGAATGAGGTTAGTATAACACATTATATTTTATTTAATGTCTTTTTGTTCATGTGTTATTTATGTTATACTTAATGATTTTTTTTTTTTTTTTTTTTTTGCTTTTAATTGAAAGTTGGAAGAGTTTTTTAGGAAAAATTTACATAAAAAGAGTGGCTTATAGTTTTGACTTTTGGCTGATGAGCTATGAACTATGTTTTTTTAACTTGACAATATTTAATTAAATGAATGCATGTAATTTTTAAGATGTTGGACTTTAAACTTGTACTAAATATTCTTGTATGTTATTTATTGTATGTTTTTATTATATGTTTTATTATGTGATTTTGTGTATTTGATATATGTTTTTTATTGTAGGGATTTTTTTAGATTTTGTACGATTGTGATATGATATTTTTATTCTTGTAGACAGGTTGCAAGTTTTTTTAGTAGGTTTATTTGGTATAATTATAAATATTGCACATGCTATGGTGATGTCTATAAATTTATTACGATGTGTTAAATATGTTAATATAAATTTGTTTTGATACAAATGATGGAAATACTTATTTGAATATACATGGAAACTGTTTGAATGTGATAAAATAGGTTAATATTAATAAAAACGGGTTTTTTTAATGTAAATGGACTTTTAATAAAAATGGGCTTTAGTTTTGGGATTTTTTATAAATTGTTAAAGGGCCCAACCTGCCCCATCCGACCAACCCAACCTGACCTTAGGTCGATTGGGTTGGGCCCTATAATCGAGTTGGGTTAGGTGACTTTTGATGTCATTTGACCGAGTCGGGTCGAGTGAGTATGGGCCTCATCACCCAACCCAACCCGACCCGCTTTCATCCCTAGTCATTAACCCCCACTCCTATTTCTTCTTCAACTACATTGAACAAACCACCACAACCAAATTTCCAACCTTTTTCTAGTTTTGATTATGTATGTCTAAAACTCTTAAGATGTATTTGGTAGCTTAAAAATATTATTTTCTTGAAAAGAATTTTGTAACACCCCGGCCCCTGAATCCTGTCATCTATGTCGTTGACTAGGCATCTTCATTTCTCACTTCGAGATGAAATCAAGTCAAACGTGCAGCCACTCCCACTATCAATATTTGGGAATTAGGACATTACTTTTGTTCTTTCTTTCTTATAATCATCCAATAAAATATCAGAGTGCAAAAACATAGCTATTAATGTCATGCATGATTAAACATAAGGATGGCATATCAATGTGAAGTAATATAAATGAACTCATAAACGATAAATGCTCTGACCCACAACCCGAGTTCAAATGAAATAATGAACCAATGTCTAGCCCCATGGCCAAAGTCAATAAAAACGACCAAACATAAATTAAATGTGGGTCTCATGCCCTATAACTGGAAACAGATAATAAACCTCTACTTCTATATAATCTCAACAATGGATTGTATCAAACTACTCCAATGGTCTCTATTTACTTGCCCATGGGCAAGTATCTCAAACATTATTAAAGTCAAGAACATAAACATCCAAACACTTATAAATCATTAGGCATTTCAAAACACTTTAATTGTTTATATTAATGTTAGGACCGAAAAGAATCTCCTCAGCATTTTCCTGTGTTCGCATTCTTGGAAGTAACGCCCCGAAGGCCAATTCCTTATCATGACACAACCTTAGGAGTGCATTCTCATTCGATCCTCAATCCCTTCTCAACGATTGCCACAATAGCATGGACACTAGCCTAGGATGGGAAAATATTCATAATGTGTCAGGGCCCCTTCCCTAGGGCAAAGGATGAACCAACTGGCACAGCACCCCGACAAACCTGCCCGCAGGCCAAGCTTGCCAAGACTCTGTTAAGCCTCATTCCTCAACATCATGCCTAAAACTATCAGCGTAATCATAGGGATGCAGAAGAAAATTAAACACGTAAACACTAGAAAGATTACAATTTTATCAAATAGGTCGTCAAAAACATGAGTAGCAAAACATGAATAGCAACGGGAATGCTTAATCCATTATGTACAAGGCCATCCTCACCTCTATACATCGTTCTAACCCTCAAAGCAATAACAACATGAAAAAAAAACCTACCAAAATAAATAAGAGAGCACAGCTCTAGGCAATGACCACCCCCTTGCCCTTATCCACAGCGGAAGGACTTAAAAAGTTAGAGTAATGAGCCTAATTGTCCATGGCGGCTTAGTGAGTAATACAATCTAATTCATAACTAAAAACAAGCGTTTCACAAATAAAACACATGCCATGCATGAACTATTGCATTATGCGAGTGAATGCAACAGTGAATATAATTTAAATCCATAATGCAGTCGTGCACCTTCATTTGAAAATAGTTAAATGGTAAAAGCATTCGCTAAGGCTCTCACTAGCCCCAAGGCGACTAAAAATCCACTCGAGCAAGTTACAGACAATTAGGAGTGTCGTGTCGACTCGATTAGGACTTATTGTCGTTGCCATCAATCGTAAGGACCCAATCAGGACTTATTATCGTTGCCATATTATGACGGCCCGATTAGGACTTATTGTCATTTTCATATCGTGGGCCCACAGAACCCCCTCAACAGGCACTCTGTGCTAGGTGGTCACTATCGGGGCCGTATGAGGGACTGACACAACTCACCCTAACCCTGTACCTCTAGCCTCAAGACTCGGTGCACTTTTCATTTAAAACTCATTTAAAAGGTGCAAATTCATCACAATATGTAATATCATTTTCATAAATACACAGAATAACAAGCTTTAAGAAACAAGTTAAAAAACACTACTCACTGAGATGCTCCGCTCTCGGTGCTCCTTTCGCAACCGGTTGCGTCCTGCTAACACTTGGTCCTACGAAATTGACGTAGCTTCTAAATATTAACATGGGACTTGGCTCAACTCTAACTCTACTTCATTTCTTCATCAATGGATTGACCCGGTCAAGGGTGGTCTATCTATGCTAATTCAACTTACTTTAAGCCGCTAAGTCAACTTGATCGACCTTGGTCAATCTTGGTCAACCCTAGTCAAACCTATCACTTGCTGACCTAGCTAGTCAAAAGAGTCCCAAATGGTCAATTGTGGTCCTCATTGAGTCAATTAGGCCAAAATGGGTCAACATTTCCAACTCTCATCACTTAGGCTCAACTTTAGCTTATAGCCCTATCCACACAACCATTTTTTAGATTTTACTGCGAGTAATCTGTACATCGAATTTGTGCCAAATTTTGCATATATATTCTAGAATTCCTAAATATTTTCTAGAATTTTAAATCACGATTTTAAGACTCCATTGATAGTGTTTTTATCTAAGATATCAGGGTCTGTGTGTTCTCAAATTTCATGTGACAGGTAGTGACTGTTTACCTAATTTGACCTACTTATCCATATCAAAATGCTCTAAAATTTAGTATGCATATTCTAGACATACTTAGGAATCTCTTCACCAAATTTCAGCTCAATCCACTACAGTTTGGTTATTTAATTTACTTTCAGAATTTTCAAGTGAATCACATGAATTTCTGGGTTCACATTCTTATCATTCTTTATGTGTTTATTTATCTCACCCAACCTCTAATCTAAGGATCATTCTACAATTCCCTATCAAGGATCTTTCCAAATAGTAAGCATATATAGGCCCAAAGTCATGCTCAAAGGTCTCATAAAACGTGTCACATGTATTCCAAAACTCAAAAATTTTCCTAAGTATTAAATATCCAGCTAACATAGCATATTTGTAAGTATACTAAATCATATTCACATTGGCCCATGGTTAGATCTTTATAACTCTCTGTAGCCTCTACTCTGAGGCTTTAAATGCCTTTGGTTTCAGTCCCAAGGGGTGTCCTTAAGCGCTCCAAATACAGCCTCAAATCTGGTCCAACGCCTGATTTTGTTGGCACTGTTCGCAACAGTGAATCACATAGTCAACACCAGTGACTAATAAAACGCATTAAATGTTCTAGTATCTTGTTTCTACCACTTAGATGCTTAAATACACATAATAAGAAGTAAAATAAAGGGTCTTAGCTTAGGGACGAACCTGGAATAGTCCCGGTGTGAGCCCCTTAAAGTGGTTCCAACACTGTCAATGTTACACTGTTGTAATAGTGAGTAGATAACCAACTTTAATAGCTCGAAAAACATGTATAAAGCCTTATTTTTCATTTTCTATTAGTTGGAGGTTAGAATACACATGGAAAAGAAGAAGATGGACAGTCTTGCCTCCGAAATGGGCTTGGAATGGCTTAGGAGTTGAAGCTCTAAAGGTAGCTTCAACATAGATTTTTCTGATTTATGGGTTTGAACACTATGGACAATACCTCTTCTCGGGGGTTTCATCTTCGAATGATTCCAAGATTTAGCAAGTTGCTTATGGGACTTCGTAAGTGGTAGTAAGAGCTTTAAAACAAGCTAAAATTCAATGAATTTGGCCAAGAAATGAAGGAGATTCGAGCTCATGAACATGGACTACAACAACTGGAAATTCTGGACTTGTGCTCTAGAATGGGTTTTGTTGCATGAAGGGGAGCTTGCATGGCCAAATAAGATGACACATAGCCTCCAAGCTCTCATGCTGGATGCCCAATTGACAATGTCTATTGGCCACATCAGGTGGTTGAGCTTGATGGCAAAAATCAGGGGTGCAATACCATGGATTCTCATAGTTTAGTAGCTGAAAAACCTAGAAAATATTGCAATATTCGTCCAAAAATTTGTCAAATTCACGCACAAAAAGCCAAAAAAAAATAGAGGGCTACGTGTTGTTGGGCACGTGGGCCAGCTAGGACATGGGCCGGCCCGCCACCCAGTTCGGCACTAGTCGGGCCCATGGCCCGGCCGATCTTGGCCCGCACGGGCCAAAACGAGCCATTTGGCCCGTGCGCCGAATTGCCCCATTTTTTTGTTTTACTTTCCATTTTCTTATATATATACCTACGTATGTATATATTGAAATTGAACATTTTTTTTCTAAAATTATTAAAATAATCAATTCATCATTTTCTCACCAAAATGTTTCTATTATACATCATTTCATCATTTATACAATTATTATCTTCCAAAATTGAATAATTTCTCTAATATTATATTTTTCTCCTAAAAATTACATTTATCAATCTAAAAAATTTCATAATTATTCTAAAAATTTAGTAATCAATCCTAAAAAGTATTTCTCTTAAGAAAACACATTTTTCTTATAGTTTCATGTGTTTTCTCCACAAAATTGCATTTTTTTCCTTATTCTAATTTTCTTTAATGAATAAATTCGAAATTGAAAAAATTTCATATATTTTCATTAAAATTCAAAAAAATACATAGAATATACATGTGTCGGATCCGTCAATCCAATGCAAAAAATATGGGTCGTCACACTATGACACCAGACCACTGTCACAGTATCTATATCATCGCCCCGGTACGCAATTAAACTCTTAATTATCTTTATTTGGTGACCACTAGCATGCATAATTTATCTCATCATCACAATACATGTATCCACTAAACATGTTAACAAAGTATCATGTACCAAGTTACATAGATCATGTCATCCAATAAATAACATGGATGGCATACTCTTAGAATGGTATTAATAATAGAAACATGTAACATGTTATCAAGGTATCAAAGTACACAAACATAAAACAATTAACACATCATTCCTAACATGGTTTTAAGCTTATAAAAATAAGCACACAATCATGTTTTATATTCGAAACAAAAATAATATTAAAGAGTATGTACAGTCATTTCCACGTGATTCTTTGTTTCATTCCCTTTACTCTTCGTTTCTGTGCCCAAATCCCCTTGAGTCCTTAGCCTTTAAGGCTTATAAACCATTTTTCAGTATTTATTATATTTCTAACTTTCAAGCTCTTAATCTAATGGTTTTCAGGTCAAATAGTTGTATCATGTGCAGGAGAGTGTAAAAAAGTTATTACATGATGTCTAGTAGTCTCTTAATACCGTGATATAAGAATGGTACTATGGTGATTGAGATTTCGTGCACGAAGACCCGAAACAAAATGGTCCTCGCATTATCTGCGATAACGCGAGGTTGTTTTTCCCATATACAGTGTATATTGCATTCAATACTGCAGTATTCACAAGGTTTCTTAGAAATCGCACTTTGTGGTGCATTCCTTGTTTCCCCCAAACATGGGATTTTCACTGTATCCTATCACAGATCTACGACATGCATTTAGGGTCAAGGAATGTCATACCTAACAATAGTTCGTTCCTCTCCTGCTTCCTTTATGTTCGTTATGCCGAAATGTTATAAATGCATTTAGAGTCTGTCAGAAGTGAAATGTGTGAAATCTTAAACATTGTGAAGATAATAATTTGTAACATAGTTTTACGTATACAACTAATGCCTTACCTCTGTAATCATTCGTAATGGCGTATATATTCGAAGTTCCTCATTGTTCTTGCAACTTTCTTCCTATCAACAGAAGAGGGTGGGAACTTGGTGAATCTTATTCAAAACACGCATGGGGAAGAAGGGAGCACGACAATGCGATTAGGGTTAGTTCCAGTGCAGGATGGTGCGTCTAGGGTTTTCTAGGCTTATAATATATAAATATCTAGCGCTCCAGAACTTCCATTTCTGGTCCTTAATCATAAATTGCGGTATCATGTCCTAGTACCGTGGTATCGGGACTGTTTTTAATTGCAATACCATGTTCCAGGACCGCGATATCACATTCACACCCCACTTTCTGAGTTTTCTAATTACAATACCGCAGTATCCCAAATCGATATCACGATACCACGTCGGGTCCCAAAATTTTGAAATCCAATCGTAGTGCCGCGTAACTTTAACCTAGTACCGTGACCCTCGCGCAAGACCTTTCTTCACGATTCACAACACGATTCACAACGCACTAACATGATACCGGTTTTGGGTAACATGGTAGTCGCACAATTTTTTTTTAATTTTTTGAATGACACTATGAGGTATTACAATTTTCTTAAAACAATGTTCTTAAGAAAATTTTCTCGTACTTGTTTAGTTAAACATAAGAAATTTTGATAAAAGTTAACTATAGGTAATTAGTTTTTAAATCGATTAACAATAAAAATTATGAGAAAATTTTATTCTTACCCCTCATGGTGAGAAAATTTTGTGATTGCTTTACTAATAAGGGCACAGGTTGCACCCCTATTAGTAAAAACTGTAACACCCCTTTTCAATTTGTATCTTAAAAATATTTAAAAAATTATTTTTCTTATATATATATTGGTGAGAATTGAAAAGCATTTTGAGTAGATATATTAGAAAAATAGTTGATTTATTTAAAAACATGTTCCTCGTCTTCGACTACTTGTTCAAGCTGGTAGGGCAACCTCTAGTCAAGGTGGCTAGACTAAGTTTGTAAAAAAAATCACGTCTTCCTAGATTAGGATAACCTACTTCTCGTTCAATGTTTAACTTTAATTGGAATAAGACTTACCCACTATTAACTTGAACTTGTAATCTCTATTTCATAATTGTTGAAACAATTTTCTTCATATTTTAGGGTATTACTACTATCTGAGTTGTTTCTTTATCCTACTAATTTATTAGTTTTAAAACTAATTATTACAGCATCATTAGTATCACGAGCATTAATAACACAAATATAATGTAGTAATGGGATGCCCAAAAGTACCCCACATCAAGATTCATTCATTGATAAAATTGTCTTTAATCATTACATTCATGCACTTGTACATACTAATGTTTAAGTAACATTATAAGGTAGAAAAATCAAGAAAATAAAAAGATAGTAAGTTCTGACCCAATTCCCTCAATTGGTACCCTAATTTCCTGCATTTGAAAAGTGGAAGGGGATGAGTTCTACGAGCCCATTGAATGATTCTAATTCACAAACAATCTAATAATATAGCAAGTATATCATACAATCAATCACTTTCATACATTAAGCGATACAAACAATAGATTACTTTCAATTGATTGAGCTAGGGTGGTCGACCCGTGGGTGATTTCGTACTACTAGCTAAGTAAGTCCTACAAGAAAGTCATTGATGTCCAGGCTATGTGTTTATATGTTCAGTAGTCCGCAAACTCAAAAGATACACGAGGCACAATCAAGTTTTTTAAGTGTGATCACACACTAATCTCTTAATCGAGACGTTAACGTAAGAACCACAGTTGATTGCTCTTAAATGAATTGACCTCTCAAGTGTGTTATTATCTTGTTAAGAGTGATTTTGTATTTGGTCACTAGCATATTCATGCAGATTAAATGTTAAATCCTTTATACCCTCATGCATATGCATAATATCCCACATCGATCTAACTCCAGGGGGATTCCTGGGCTAAATGTGCATTCGAGGATGTCTCATTGTGCTGATCGCTGTTGAGATATTCAAGTTCAAGTCTTGCCAAGAACAAAATCCTGCACCAAGTTAGTGGTAGCTAAGGTGGGAACAATATCGTCACGGTGGGCTCGGGTTGTTACAAATGGTATTAGAGCTACTATGCGTGTATCGGAGGTGTGAATCTCCAAGATGAGATTGCTCCCAAGGTTGGCGAATTATAATATCCCACATCGGTCCGACTCCAGGGGTAAGATCAATTTCAAACCCTTTATTACCTTACAACCCCTGTTTGGAATGCTCACGGCGCAAATTCGACCCCTGTCGATACATGATTAAAATCTTATTTAATTTTTTATTAATCATAATGGCATAACGAATAGCTATTTAAATATAATTTAAACATTCCAACGGTATAACATTACATCACAAATCAACATGTAAAATAAAATAAAGAGGATGACTTTTGATTTCTGATGTAAAAGATCGTTTAAGACGCAACTATAGAGTATACTCTCTTAGCCATGGACAATATAATAATTGAATTGCATAAATTAATAAGGTATAAAAAATATCACACAAGCAAGCATTATTTAAATCAAAATAATAAATTAAAAAATAAAAATCATTTCACCTCGAGATCGCTTCCTGAATTCTTTTCAAATCTTTTTGTCAAGATCTGTGTAACACTTCGTTACTACTACTTTGTACGCAGTTTAGAACAGCTCAAGAAAAAGAAAATGGACTAAAGATATCAAGGAGGCAAAGAGAGCAAGAAGGAACTCTATTCAATTTTCGCTGGGATGAATGAAATAAGTGGGGCGGGGAAGTTTATATAGAGTCACCAAGGGTTAGTTTCGTAATATTTTGTTTTTCTAATGTAGAAAACTTCCATTTTTATTTAATTAGAGCGGCTAAAGGTTTAGGGTTTGAAATTTAGGGTTTTGGATGTTTTTTTTTTATTTTTTCTCAGTTTTCTTTTTTTTTTCTTATTTATTAATTTTTTTATCAGGCCAACCCAGCACAATTTTGCACGTGCCAGGCCCATGCACCCCATTTGTATTTATTTATTTTTTATTTAAACGGATTTTCCCTTTCGATGAATTCGTATCACCAAAATCGACGAATTCATATATATATATATATATATACCCACATAATTTTTTACACTTAATAACGTTATAACCATATATTATACAATATTATATTAATACACACATTATATAATATTATATTTATAACCATATATTATTATGCATATTCACATATTAATACACATATTAAATATACATTTATACTCATCTAATATTTAATATTTGTATTATATATGTAACACATACCTGTATGTATGTATGTATGTATGTATATATATATATATATATATATATATTTTGGATACCAAAATTTTTTAATTAATTTTATTTATTTTATACTTCAAAATATAAACAATATATATCTAAAAATGTTATAAATTTCTCAAAGTCGAATTGTTTTATTTAATTTCATTCATTGAATTTCATACAAATCTTCGGGGTATTATAATATGAGTATAATATGTAATATTTATTTAATCATATTTTTATAATCCTTGAATTCTATAATGACATATTCTCATAGAGTATACTCATCTAATAAATTTATGTGCATATCACTCAATGTGCAAACAACATTATGTATGTGCTCTAAATTTATTATGGTCTCATAAATATGATCATAGTAAACAACATACATTCAAATCATATTCTCATTATTTAATCATACAATCAATAAATAGTGCATTCTACTACCACCTAGGCCATTTTATGTATAATATGCATGTGACGACCAATGTTTTGATGTATAAAATTTTTGGGTTTGATATATGTATTTTCGAAAAGTTTAAATGAAATACATGAATTATCCCCAATTTTTTTCAATTTTGAATTATTTATTAGAGAAAATTCAAATAATGGGAAAAATGTAATTTTGAGGAGAAAATACATAAGATTATAAGGAAAATGTGATTTCTTGAGAAAAATATTTTTGGAATTAATTATTGAATTTTTTAAATAATTATAAAATTTTTGGGAGAAAAATGTAAATTTTGATGGATTATTCAATTTTTAGGAGAAAACAATGAAATAAATGAGAAAATGATGTATAATTAGAGATTTTAATGAGAAATGGTGAAATGATAATTTTAATGATTTAAAAAAATGCAAATTTTGGATATATATATA
>JAJIYU010012147.1:0-14779 GCA_030144865.1 Tinospora cordifolia | reverse complement strand
ACTTCTACTTTGCTCTTTCAAATTTCTAACATGTTCATACTTGTTTGAATTCTAGTTTTCAACATGTTTTATTTTAGTTTCAGCATGTTTAATCATATTTTAATTTTAGTTTAGTATGTTTTTATGTTTAATCACTCATGAGCGCATGCCATGCTTAGAATCCATGTTTAAGATTTAATTTAATGTTTCAAGCATGCTATGTAATGCTTTCATGCTTTCTTGGTTGTTTAAAATTCTGATATTTACATTTTGAATTTCTTTTATGATTATGTGATTCTTAAATATAAGAAATTGAAGACAAGAACCATGTATTGCCATAGTGACCCGTATGGGTGCATGAGTGTTCTTAACACATGCTTGGAGTGTGTGGTTACGGGGCGCAACTAAGGGATACTTGGTATGTGGCATCCAATGAAAAGTGACAAAATGTTTTTTGATCCTAAAGAGGGGTATCTAAATTAAGAGCATCAAGGGAGTAGAACCCCTTTCAGTCTTAACGTCAAGTACAACCAAAAAGTTGCTTGAATCACTTAATGCATGAAAGTGTTTGAATTTGGATGTGCTATTGGTTTGAAATAGTAACTTAGTTGTTTAATGAATGATCTATGGGGCTATGTGTTCATCCCTTCCTTCTAATTTTTCAGAAAATTGAAATGCATAATCAAGCTTGTTAAGGAATTAGAAAGTTTATTTTTAGAAAGTTTCTATATAAGTGCATATTGCCCAAATTTTGAATAAAGACTTTTGCTAAATTTTTGTTTTAAATTTTAGAGTTACGTACTCTTTTTTTTATTGTATGAATTCAATAATGTATTTTATTTTGAATAAATTAAGAGTTTGAAGTTTTCCTTTATTTACTTGTATTATCTTGTTGAAAATTAAACTCAATGGAAGTGAATTTATGAGTGTTTTAATAAGTGTTAGAATAAAGGAATTGAGATGCAAGTTGTGTACTTGTAAATATAACATAGGACCCAACCTGTCTTGTGGTTGAGCTTAAATCTATTTCTAGGGGGTTGGGATGTTACAAAAATAAGGATTTTTGGAGATCAATAGGTATTTTAATTTGTATTTATGCAATTGAAAAATTAAAATAAATAGATAATGATAATAGCTATTTAGGGAGAGCTAAGTTGGAAAGAAAATGAATGAAATGAATTTATGCAATAAATTAATTCACAAATAGAGGACTTTACATCCATTTTTTTCCATTTCAAACTCTTCTCAAATCATCTCTTCCTACCTTGATTGCTCAAAGGTCACTAGTGTCTTCCTCTTTTTTCCTTTGTAAATTAATTTTCTTGTCTTTTTATTTGCATTTTGTTCAATCTTTGCTTAGATGGCTTCTCCTAGTGAGGTCTCCTTTGCCAATTGAGATCTTCATCTTAATGAGGAGGCTTTGGACCCTCTCTTTACTCATTTAACGTAAGAGGTTGACAAAGAGACTTTTAGTGAGCATTAATGTCAAGAAACCCTATGGTGATGAAGGTAAGAGAATATTAGCAATAAACTCAATTTTAACAAAGAATTGAATTCTAATAGTGTAGTTAAGCTTGATATTAAGCAAGTGGAGATTCTCTTTATGTAACCTTGATCATTTTAGATGTATGTTCAACATTTCATAGTCAACATGTTACGTTGTCTTGTTAGGATACTATATGGGCCCTAGCTTGGCTATTTGCATTCTATTCTTTGCAGAAAAGGTTTCTTCCAAAGTGAAGCTCCACCATCTCGTCGTACTTCAATAGGACGTCGACATCCGTGAGACTATCACATTGAGGGCTTTCAAATCATGAGATAAGGAAAGTTATGGTGATATTGCAATGTGTACAAAAATTTTTAAGGATGGTTTAAGGCATATTTGCCCAAAAACATTTGTTGTATGCACAATATTTGTTGCCTTCCCCTAGCTTAGCTAAAAACCCGACATATGAAATGCCATTCTTAGTGACCTTGCTCTATGGAAAGAGAATGAGTGAAGTGATTTTGATTTGAAGAACTTTGAGCTACTTTATCGGCTCAAGTGTCATCTAGATTTGATCAACCATTAAGTGAGAAAAACATTCTTTACATGCTCATGTCCTAACTCTAGATGCCTAAACATCTCATAATTTCTATATGCCATGACAAAGTTTCAATAATAACTATGTGACGTACCTATACATATGCAATACAAAGGAAATGTATAAAAACAATATAAAAAAATATAACCTAAACTTGAAAAAGGTTATACTCAATGTACTCCGAAACTTAAATTGTGCCTTGTCCTCAAGAGCACAACTTCATTATAAAGCACATAGACATAAAGAAGAAAAACACTAAAGCAAAGTCACTTGTACACATACTTGCAACTTAGAACACACACAAATTAGATAAAGAAAGCAAACATAATTAGGAACAATTCCAAAAAGTAGCACAGGCAGTCGATAAAGAAGTATGAAACAGACTTAAGAAAAGCTTTTAGTTTCACAATAGCTGGACATCAGGATCATCATTGTTGTCTTGATAAGCTGGAGCTCCACTGCTGCCTGCTATATGACATGCTATGAACTATGGAGGAGGATTCGTCTAAGCCAACTTGGGACAAAACACAGATAGGCATTTAGTAACATAAGCTATCCCCTGGAAAATCTTCTCATCTTGATCAAATAATCCTGGGCTAGAAGTTGTTGCTGCAAGGGTACTCGCTCGCCTTGTCTTCTTCACTGGGATAGTGGTATGCATCTTAACTATGATATGATCCTTCATCCTAAAAGTGGGCTCACCAGATGGTCATGCACCCCCGCCCTCTTGAACAGAGATGTAATGACAGTGGGTTGGGCCAAAGCTGCATTGGTTTTATCTATGCTATATTGGAGGGAACTAGAGATCACCTTACCCACGTTTATGGAGATGCCTTTCAGAATATGATAGACTAGCACTATTCTATTGATAGGGATCCTGTTGATTGCCAAAGCTGTTGAAAGGTTAGCACAAACAACATAAAACCATACCTTGGCAATCATGGTGAAAGTGCTCTTGGACAGGCTGATAGGGTCGTCATTAGTGCACTGCCAAGCTGCACCCTCTACACATAATGTACACACGATGTCTTCAAGATCAAATTTCTCATGTAGATACTCTATGAAGTTATTTCGATGTATTATTGGACAAGTTGTATAGCTCATTGAACATATCTTCATCAAAAGGGACCCGCATACCACATACCCACACTTTAATGCCCTTGCGATGTTCGCATAAAATTCCTATACGATGGAAATAATGGGTACAAACGGAGGATGCACCATAGGTCCTATTGTCTTTGGGCCACCATGACATCAATGCCCAACTGCCTCTCATCATCTGAAATGTAGATGTCGTGCTGTGACATGACATGCCAAACGTCCCAAATATGCCCAAACCTGGCCTTGGCTTTAGTGATGTGAAAGTAGTCCTGGTCATCATCAGTGACAGGTGTGGTATGTTTTCTTTTCAACAATGCTTGCTTCATTCTAGGCGCCCTGCAACATTGAATCCTTGTGTTAGTAAACAAAAAGTAACCAATAATGTGAAAGTAAATTGGGCAGCATCTCCCTTATATAATATAGATTCCCACAGCACATAAGGGGCCCACACACACTATAAAGTGGAACATAGGAAGCAAATTCATGAAATTAAGTGCTAAAAGTGTAGAAAATCACTAAAGAAGCAACTTTCATGAAAAATATGAGAGACAAAGCAAAATAACTCTAAAAGTAATTGAAACACATGCAAAAAAACTTAAATTTACAAATATGATGGTGCACTAGTGAAGAAAAATGCAAAGAAAGCTAGTAGAGTCATGGGGAAGAGCTGAGGACCTGGAGTATTCAAAGCAAAATGCTCGCGAGAATGACAAAAAATAACAGTAAGGAAATATGAAATAGGACGACACTACCACTGTAGTGCATGGTGCAAAAACCAACAATTTTTTAGGCGCCATTACCGTGGTAATGCCTAGTAATCCATCTAGTTACCACCATAAGCTATCACAGTAATCTGGTTTGTTCAATTGATATTGTGCTGGTTACTAGGGTAGGGTAGCATGGTAGTGACTATTACAAAATAGACACTTTCTGGTTATTGCGATAATGCAGTTATGACAGTTCCTCTGCTAGTTATTGTAGTATAGTACCAAGGTAACCAGTCCATCCCACATATTTTTTTAAAAAAATTAATGGAAAACCTACAAAAGCATAAAAAACATAGCTAAAATAAAGGAATACTAAAATAATAATAAAAATGAGTGGCTTACCTCCCACTAAGCACTTTGATTAATGTTGTTAGCTCGACGTGGATATGACTTACATGTCCACCAAAGTCAAAAGCTTTTCCCACTGCTTTGTTCCTCCATAAAAGATCTTTAGTGTTGACTATTAGCTTTGAAATGATGCCGATCCACTAAGCTTTCTAGTTCAACAGCTCCATACGAAAACACTTGTGTAACAAAAAAAGGGTCAAACCAATGGGACTTGAGCTTCTCGAGAAATAATCGTAGACTTGAGTTGAACAAAAGGACTTGTTGCCCAAGATTGAACTCCTTCCTTGCAATCAATTTGTCATGCCATTGCTTAGTCCTTTCCTTGTAAATGCGATTATTTTCAAAAGCCTCATTTTGAAGTTCTTCGAGCTCGGCAAGCTAAATTAGTCGATTCTCACCACAAGCTTGTGCATCAAAATTCAGCTTTTTAATCGCCCAATAGGCTCGATTATAATACCCCAATTTTCAATCGGACCTCCGTTCATGTGCTGTCTTATGTGTGGATCGTTGCCCGTTGAAAATCGAGATGCTACTTGAAAATTTCATTTTGTCAAAATCTTTTTCTTCAAAATTAAACTCATAACAACTGGTTCTCAAGTCAATATCTAGGTAAATACTCACTGAAACAAAAACATCAAGAGAATTTCTCAAAATACGCACCGAATTTCTCAATATAAATCATAGATAATGCAGTGAAAATACTTTAAAAGCTATTATTAAAACCAAAATTGTTGAACAAGAAAAGTCATTTAAAGATAAAATAAAGTAACATTAAAACCAACGTAATACATTAAAACAATCCAATAAAATACATAAAACATGACCTCCAAGTCTCTTATCCCGGACAAGATTCCCAATGAGGCATCCAATTAAACTGTGAGTCTTCTGACGTAAGTTATTATACTCTATGTCCAGATGTACCTACAAAATAGAGTGGGAGTGAGCTTGAAAGCCCAGTGGATCGTTCCTACACATCACATGCATTATACAAACCCAATCCAAAACATTACAAACACTTTTAAATATTAGGTGTTTCAAACGTTCATTTAGTTTTGGTCGAAGTCTGAGACTGGAAGAGGGTTGAGATGCCTTTCGGTATTCCCTGTGATCTAATCTAATCGTAATCATAGAGGCCTCAGGTACTGGTACTATCTAAAATTAGTTATATCTTAGTATCACAGTTCAAGAGAAAGTACTTATTGCGGCTCGTATCGTCTCCCAAGGACTTCGAGCTGTCGTAGGCAGCTCCACGTGGGAATACCTACGATCCGCCTTTCGGCTCGACAATTGCGTTGGTACATGAATTCTTAATAAACTATCGTCTTATTTTAGTTTTACAAACAATCTTAATTACATCAAGCATCACACAATTCACTAGGAAAATAGTTCCAATATGCATGTAAGTCAACACGATAAGGTGCATGAGTTGCATATTCTCCTTATTCATGCATGCCATAATTGAGTAAATCTAAGTGCAAAACTTTATATTTAATCATGTCGTGAATTGATTATGCATGCGTCTAAATAATTCATCATACATCATACAACATTCAACTAAACAATTTCAATCAATTTTCTAATAAGATTCTAATAACCTAGAACTATTCAATCAAATGCTTTGAATCTTAAATCCATATAATACATATAAGCAAGGAAGTCACGCCCACCTGATTCCACCGATCTTCAGGGTTTCTTGCTTTCTGTCAAGATACTCGATACTCTCAATTGAAAAATCTGAAATTCAAGAATCAATAAAATTCCTAAGTTCTTAATTCATATTAGATGTTATTCAAAATATTTTTAAGCTTAAAGGTTTCCAAACTAAGTATGGAATCTAAATATTAGTTTCAACTACATTTGAATTATTCTTAAATTCTAAAACTTTATACATTCTAATTAAAATAACTTCTAAGTCCTCTAAATTTTCTTAATTTAAAATTAAAACTTTAATAATTTAAATTTAAAATTAAAACTTTAATAATTTAAATTTAAAATTAATACTTTAATAATTTACGTACAAGCTTTTTTGTCGAATTAAATTTCTAATAACTTAATATTTGCAATTTGAATAATTTATTACTATCATAATTAATTTAATCACGAACAAAATAAGACTTCTAAATGTTTTAAGTTTAGTTTCAGAGCCTAAAATTTTATTATTTTCTAATAAAAGATTTTTATTATTTTCTATTTGCATCTATAATTAACTAAAAATAAATTTCATACTATCTAAAATTAAAAATTCAAATCATACCTTGCGTCGTCTTCTTCGCGCGAACGATGCCAATGAAGAAGTCCCTTGTTGATGTTGTCCTTTATTTAGATCGCAACTTTCGCCATTTCTTTCGTTGCGCGAACACTATAGCAGTACACCGGCAACACCCTCACTTTTAGTTTAAAACCCAAATCACAACTCAAGGTCAACAAAACGCAACAGCAACTTATATACAACACCCAAGACCATCAAAACTACAAATACGTTCTGCAGCTGATTAACGCACCAACAACACGTGTAGCGGTGCATTCATCTCATTCTGTTGTTCGCCCAAACTAGCAGTACACCACCAGCTTCCCATCTTCTTCATTTTCAGCTCAACCAACCAAACTCCACTTTCTTGTTCGTCCGACATTTACATCTAAAATCCAGCATCCTCCCAAAACTTCCGTTCTCACCACTCACGACCAACAGAAAGAAAAATTTCAAACTTGGGTTTTTTTCTATTTTGATAAGACACAACCAGAATTTCACTCATCCATTCCCTCCTCTGTTCCAACAACCGAAAGAACCAGAATTTGAAATAAAACAATTGTGCTTCTTCTATTTTTTGTTGTCCGAATGCACCAGCAACATACATATACACGTTGCTAGTTCTTCATCCCTGTTCTTCACTCCAAAACCCAAAAATTTCAAGCATCGTTGTCTCTGTTTTGATCGTCACAACCATCCTCAAATCCAATCACAGTCTCTGTCCGCCACAACCGAACACCACAGCCCACACAGCAGGTCTTCTTCGTCTTCAATCACGATCACTTACCCAAGGTCCAGTGCACGGCTCAACAGCTGCTCCCCTTTTCAGTTCATTCTCTGTTTTTCCTCCATTCTCGTTTCATGTAGCTGCAACCATTCACGTACTCACATCGCCCCTGTTTTCTGCTCCTCTTCCCTGCATGGCGTCCTTCTTCATTCGGCAGCAGCAGTAGCAGCACCAGCAGCTGCATCTTCCATCATTCGTTCTGCTACAACTCCTTTGTTTCATTCTCTTCTTCGTTCCCTTCTTCAACGTAGCAGTGGCAGTAGCAGCAACAACGACAGCAACAGCAGCAGCAACCGCAACAGAGCACCGTTGCTCTGTTTTCCTTCCTCCCTCTATTCGTCACACAAACCACTCCTTCTTCATTTTGTAGCGGCAGCTTGAGCAGCAGCAGCAAGTGCTCTGCTTCCTTTGCTTCCTTTGTTCTCTTCTGTGTCCCACTGTAGCTCTGTCTTCTCCGTTTCTGTCTCAAGCAGTAGCAGCAACTGCTGTTCTTCATCTTCATGTTTCACAACCCAACGGTAGCAGCAGGAATTCTTCTTCTTCTTCAAGTTGATCATGCCACTTAGACGCTGCAGTAGCTTCTTCCTCTTCGTTATTGCTTCCTCTTCTTCCTGCTCGGTTTGCAGTAACAGCTACACACCTCCCGGCCAGCCGCTCCATTCATCTTGCTGTTTGTCCCAAACCAGAGCACCCGGTTCTTCTTCTTTTCCAACTTCTCCCATCAATCTTCTCGGCTCTACCTCCTTCTTTCTGTCGTCCAGATAATTCGAGACTCCCACTCAACCAGAAAATTTTGGTTTGTTTCCTTAAATTTCAGGGCTCTTCTTCGGTTTTTCTCGTCCCCCGCCCGCTCAACCAGATAACTCTGGTCGTTCCTCAAATTTTCGACTATATATATATATATATATACACCTATTATATCTAATCACATTAAACCTTGTTATATACTTATAACTATATTCTTATAATGTAATTCCTTGTTCATTTTAATTTTTCTATTATATGTACAAATATTTTCCAATTATCAATTTATTCTCACTTCCCAATTTCTATTTTTACCAATTTATAAAAATTTTCAATTGCTACATTTTATCATATCTAAATTTTCTCTAGCTAATTCAAGATAATATCGAATATTAATTAATTAATTTATTTTATTTTATTTTATGCCCACTCGCGACGTAGCATGATCACAAAGTTCTGGGGTGTTATATCGACGCTCAAGCCCATATGGTAGATGACATGATTTCGTGTATGCTAGCTGATTGGGGACATGCCAATGGGGGTTTTGAATGCTCTGTATGCCCATAAGGCATCATCGAGCCTTAGTGCCTAGTCTTTTCGACTCTTGCTAACTATCTTATGTAGAATAACCTTGATTTCCTAGTTAGAGGTCTTAGCTTGCCCATTTGTTTAAGGATGATATGGCAAGACTACCTTATGCCACATACCATACTAAGTGAGTTTAAACAGGCAGTTGCAGAAGTGCTAGCTTCATTAATTACTATAGCTCGGGGTGTGCCAATTCTAGAGAAGATATTGTGAGCTAGGAATTTGAAGACTATATGAGCATAATTCTTTGTAGTAGCTATTGTCTCCACCCACTTTGAAACATAATCCACCACTAACAATATATATTGCTCCCCATCTAATGGTGGGAAGGGAACTATGAAATCAATACCCCATACATCAAAGAGTTCGACCTCAACAAACAAATGAAGAATCATTTCATTCGTTCTTGAGATAGTCCCTTGAATTAGCAAAATCGACATACCATGGTGAAAAGTCCATTATTTTTAGAAGTTTCTCACTAGGGAACAACTCAACTATGCTCATGTGATCTTCAGCAACTTCTCCGGGGAGATGAAATAAATGGTCAGCTACCACATTTTCTGAGCCCTTTTATCCTTGATTTGTAAGTAAAATTCTTTGAGTAATAGGATCCATCATACAAGATGGGGCTTGGCATCCTTCTTCGCATAAAATGACGAACAACAACATGGTTTGCAAATATCGTGACAAGCATGTGCGCAAAAAAGAATACCTAATTTTCCTCGGAGAACTTCAACATCTTAGTGTTCTTCTTAATATTGAAAAACCAGTTCTTTGTTGTGTCCAAACTCAGATCCCCATAGAACTTCTTGGGTCACAGATCCACAAACCTCTTTAGGAGATGATCATGAGTAGCCTCATCTCCCTATCTCACTAGGACTACCTTTGCGTGGTTTATAGCTCTCTTAGGCACAATTGGTATTGGGGTTGCTACTGGCCTAGCTCTCTATCACTCAGCTTCAATCATATCCAATCTCTCTCTCTCAATAAGGCTGTTTTGGCCTGAGTAGCCTTAGTGGACACCCTGATCATAGCCTCGAGCCTCTGTATAGGGTCCTACTCAGGCTCAATCGGAGGTGGTGGTGGTGGCACTGGCTCCGAAATCCTACGTGGTCTCCCATGTCGAGGACACATCGTGATCTGCATGAAACATTGAGCTTCTGTCATTTCCAAGGTTAAGCAGACCATAACTTTAAATGCTTGTAACCAAAGATAACTAAACGTTAAGGCGACTATCTC
Organism: Tinospora cordifolia; assembly: GCA_030144865.1. NCBI lineage: Eukaryota > Viridiplantae > Streptophyta > Magnoliopsida > Ranunculales > Menispermaceae > Tinospora > Tinospora cordifolia. Next base: position 4,894 of record JAJIYU010012147.1, on the reverse strand, counting down.
GAAGTGATAGTCTAATCCACAAGGTTCAAATTCTAAGTCTTAAAACTCACTAACTCCCAATGACAATCCAATTCCCCTCATGATATGACCATTCTCACTCGATTCCTCTTTCTATCAATCAGGAGTTAGAAAGCTTTCATCCGTAATTCCGCTATGCTATTCTAAATCATTCTTAAGGTTTTTCGAAATTTTGCAATTATTCTAAAGTTTTCTAGGTTAACAAAAATTGTTATTCCTTAATTGAACAACCTTGGCTCTAATTCCAACATTGTCAAGACCCCTTCCCTAGGGTGAATGGCGAGCCGATTGGTATAGTGCCTTGACAAACCCACTCGTAAGCCAAGCTTGTCAAAACACTGTTAAGCTTCATTTTTATCCATACACAATATTTTAGAGTAATACAAGACATATGAAAGTAGCTAAATAATTAATTATAGTAGAATTTCTTTTAAAGTTAAACAAAAAATATTTATGTATAATATTTTCTATGTAGTAGTAACGAAAATGTAATAGTCAAAATATGTACAATATTTTCATTGCTTCCTATACATCATACTAACTCTCAAAATAGTAAACCACATGAAGAAACCTATAAAAATAAAATAAGTGTGCACTATACGATGACTACTTTCTTCCCTTTGTTCGCAAAAGAAGAACATGAAATGTTAGAGTAATGTAGTGAGCCAATTTTGTCGACAATGGCTTACTGAGTAACGTAGTCTAATCTATAACTTAGAACATGAATTCTGTAAATCAATGTCATGCATGCATAACAATAATATGTGAATGAATGCAACAATTAATGAATGCTAAATCTACAATGTAGTCGTGCACTTTCCATTTTGAAAACGATTTGAATGCTAAAAACACAAACCAAAGTTCTCAATGGCCTACAAAGCAATAATAAATCCACTCGAGCAGGTGTACCCAATAGTTAAGCATATTATCATATCATATCATAGGGACCCCCCTCATACCTCATGTATGGTGGCCTTAGATCCTCAATAGGGTAGCCAATTGATAGACATGCACAGAACGTGCTCCCAAGTACGACGGCTTTTGGTCCTCAACACTTTACCACATCAAATATACTAATTCGTACCCAAACCTTGAGATTCAGTGCACATTTTCATTTAAAAATCCATTTAAAGATTATAAATGAATTGCAATATGTAATAACATTTCATTTATAAATAAATTAACAAGTTAAGTGATAAATTAGAAAACACTACTCACAAGGATGCTCAGCTCGCAGTGTTCCTCTCATAACCAGTCGCGTCCCACTAACATTTGATTCTACATGATCAACGGGGTTTTCTTAATGTTTACCTGAAATTTGGCTTAAATCTAACTTTATGGTCCTTGGTCAATCAAATGATTGACTTGGTCATTTATAGTCCATTTATTGATTTAATCAATTTTTGATCAATACAATCAATTCTAACTAAACCTACCACTTGCTAACCTCTCTAATCGATAGGATTAACATGATCAATAAGGTTAATTCGTGCCAGTAAGGCCTTAATATTAACCAAAAATACCAAAAATTCGTATTGCCGACACGTATCCCACTTTTGATACATAATAACCAACCTTTTCATAAATTTGGTGGTCTAATATAGTAAATAAAAAAATTTTAATTATTTCCTATGTTATGCATTTTCCTCCAATAAGTATTTTATAATATTATACAGCTTTATATATATATATATATAACATTATTCATTATATAACATTTTTCTTATTATTTAATATTATATAACTTTATATACATTTTTATCTATTAATTTTTAAATTACATAAATACAAATTTAATATATCAATTGACCTTGAGTTTAGAATTTCATTTTAAACATTTCAGTACCCACCAACTAAAATTCTAGTGCTAATGGGCATACCCCATATGTGTCAACTTTCAACTACTATATAAATTCTTAGGGCCTGTATTGGTACAAATAAAGTACATATCTATATTCTAGTTGTTGATTCAAACACAATGATATTATATTGTGTAGTTTTGTTCTTAGTCAAATTACACCGTAATTTTAGGTCACATAATTAACTAACACTTTTACTAAAAATTACATTAGGAAAACTGTAATTCATAACATTTACAATAATTCTGAATTAAAAAGACGCAAAAGTAATTTACCTAGAATGTCGGATCCTCGAGAACGGGCAACTTTTCTTTTCCTTTTTTTTCTTTTTTTATTTCTTTTCTCTCTTTTTTCTCTCTTTTCTCTCTTTTTTCTCTCTTCTATTTTTTTTTTCTCTTTTTTTCTCTCTTTCTCGGATGGAATGAGGTGAGCAAGAAATGAATGAAGGAATGAGCTATACATAGGTATCTTGGTGTGGGTCCAGTGCAAAGTCAAGATGACTTTGCTCATACTCTATCTTATCCACGACTCATCCCACAATTATCTTCTTTATCCAATACATGACTCATCACTTTTATCCAATATTTTTATTTATCACACACACACACACACACACACACACACACACACATGTAACAATCATTTCATTTGATTAATTAATTTCATTTTCTCACTAAGCTCCCATTAAATATGTATTACCATCATTATTATTATTTATTTTATTTTTCACCTAATACCTACATTAATAAATACCATTGTTGAAAATTATGTCTTACCCTTTAATACACACATTAATTTATACAATTCTCGTAAAATATTTTTTTATAATTCATTAATTCAAACATGAAAATACATGTCAAACCCGTTGATTTAATGTCCAGAAATATGCATTATCATAGTCTTCCCTCCTTAGAACAAATTTTGTCCTTGAAATTTACTAGAATAGCAAAAGATCAAGAAAGAACTCTTATAATCTCAGAGAAGTAACTCGCCGTATAGTCCTCTTGCTCCCATGTGCTCTGTTCGGTACCATGAAACTGTCAATGCACATGTACCATCAATATTTCATTGTTGCGTAATTTCTTCACAATTTGATCAATGATAGCTACTGAAGCCTCATCATAGGTACAATCCTATCGCAAATCAACATGTCTCCAATTTAACACGTATGAGGGGTCAGGGTAGTACTTCCTCAACATGGATGCATGAATATACATTGTGTACTCTTGCTAACTAAGGCAGTAATGCCAATCGGTATGGAACAAGACCTATCCTATCAAGAATCTAATTTGGTCCAATATATCTTAGAGCGAGTTTTTCTGAAATGTCAAACCAAGTCTGTGCTTCCAAGGAAAAATTCGAAGGAGTACATAATCACCAACATCAAACTCATGGATCTTCCTCTGATTATCCGCATAACTTTTCTGTCAATCCTGAGTTTCTTTATGTTCTGGCAAATCTACTAAATTTTCTCATTTTGTTCTTGTACAAAAATATGACCCAAAATCACTATGTCACCAACCTCGGCCCAATAGGCTAGCGATCGACAAGGTCGACCATATAATGCCTTAAACGATGCCATGTCGATACTCATCTGGTAGCTGTTATTATATGCAAACCCACAATGCCAAATGATCCTCCTAGCTACCACCAAAATCAAGGACACACTCGCAGAGCATATCATCCAAAATTTGGATGATTATCTTAGATTGACTGTCAGTTGGTGGATGGAAGGCTGTGCTCAAGTTTACTCTAGTCCCCAATTGACTCTGCAAGCTCTGCCAAAAATGGGATGTAAATCGAGCATCTCTATCAAACACAATGGACACTAGGACCCCATGTAATCTCACAATCTTGCGGATATACAATTAACTCAGCCTCTCAATTGAATTTCTAATTTGCATCAGGAGGAAATGAGCAGACTTAGTTAGTCCGTCCATAATGACCCAAATAATATCATGTCTCCACTGAGTATGGGGTAACCCCATCACAAAGTTCATGGTAATGTGCTCTCATTTCCATTCAAGAATAGCCAAGGGCTGTAGTAAACCACCGGGCCTTTGGTGCTCAGCCTTAACTTGCTAGCACATGTTGCATCTCTACACAAATAGCACAATATCTCGCTTCATCCCTGGCCACCAATTAGTAGGTTGAGCATTGTGATACATCTTATTGGTGCCTGGATGAATGGTATACCTCGAGCAATGCAGCTTTGCTAGCATTCCTTGTTGTAGGTGAGGGACATCCGGTACCCACAATCATCCCCTAAACCTTTATGCCCCATCACTATCAATCGACCAATCCATACAAGAAGTGTCGTCTGCTGTAACACCCCGCTTCCCAAGTCCCATCTTCCACGTCATCTGACGGTTCAACTTTCTTTGATCATAAATCTCGGGATGCCCGGGAGACGGGCCCGTTCTACATTTTCTTCTTCTTAGCCCCAAATGCATTAGGGTTCTTGTGTACATTAGTCTATGTACCAAATGACATCATGGTAAATAAAATTCTTCATTTATTCATTCAAAAATTTCGAGTCCAATACACCATTACAGCGAAAAATAAATTTAAAACTGGAAATACATGATTTCATTTAGGCCAATGTGCCCTACATTGAAATAAATAACAACTTTCAGTGGAAAAATCTCCTCGCAAGCTGATTAATCTCCTACTGTAAAAAATAAGGGGGGTGAGTTAAAAAGCCCAGTGAATCATTCCATCTATTTAATCAATTATTCCAACCAGACAATGCAAGTAGATCAAACACTTTCAGAGATTAATACGATTCAACCAATATATTAATTCTGTCGTAATTTAAACCGAACGGGAATACCCTCTGTGCTCCAGATCTAAGGAGAGAGATCAATTCTAAAACTCAAACCCATTTCCAGTGGAATAATTTTTGAAACCCGTTCCATGCTGGTGTCAGTATTGACAGCCAGTTCCAATTCTACATGGAACACAAAAAGTTCCTCGTACCGGTACGTGGTTGAAATCTCATTTAATCTGACTTTTGT
>JAJIYU010012146.1:0-14780 GCA_030144865.1 Tinospora cordifolia | reverse complement strand
GCTAAGCAAACATTCATACACATCATATTTGAAGTAAAATAACAAAGTAAATATTTAGAAATCACTTCCACCTCAAATAACTTTACTCCTTCTAAAACCTCTATTGAATCTCCTTCAGATCTCCCCAATTATTAGCATAGAATTTGTGCAAACTTTATTACTACTACTCTAATTGTTGTCTATAATAGCAAAAGAAAGATGAAGAATGCCAAGAGAGAGGTAAAGAGAGTAAAAAGGAACTTGTTTAGTTCTTGTTAGGGTGAAGAGAATGGTACTTATGCTTGGGTTTATATAGAGTTATAATAGACATGAATTAGCAAGTTTGAAGTGTCTTCATTGTAGAAACATTTCTAAAACTCTTTCTCTTTCTATTTTATTTGTTTACTATGCTTAAGAATTAGTAAATGAAGGTTTTAGAAGTTGTTAAAACATTCTTTTGGATTGATTTCATTTTAGAAATCTTTTTAATTCTCTATTTTATTTGTTTCTTAAGCAGGTATATTACTAAGTAATTATTTTAGAAGTTGCTAATACATTCTTTTGAGTTGAGTTCATTTTAGACATATTTTTAATTCTTTATTTTTCTTGTGTGAAAAGAATGAGGATTTTAGAAAGTATAGATTTTTAGCAACTTCCTTGGCTATTTTTGTTTCATATTCAATTTGAAATTTGAAATTTCAAACTCTAATGTGGGGCTCCACTTTTGAGTATATTTCATGTCCCAATGTTGTTTTTTAATCAACTTCCAAGCCCACACTATGTGCATATGTCACTCTCTCTAATTATTTTGTTTTTAATAATTTTTCTACTTTCGTTTACTTCTTTTTTCCCATTTTGCCTACTTTCTTATAAGTTGAAATATAATCAACTTGCACCAACATTTCCATATGTCTATATTTCTACATTATATCTTTATATTTTTTAATTTAATTTCTCACTTTGGCCACTTATATACATAATCTTGTATCCCAAGAATTTTATAAAATTCTCAAGGATCAATTCTTCTTTATTCATTTCATTTAATCGAAATTTGCACAAGTTTTCAAGGTATTACACAAGATCTTACACTGTGTGATGATCTTTACTCAAAGTTTATCTTTCTGATTTCATATATTGTTTAACTCAGACATATTGGCCCTAATTTCTTTTGTCAATTTATTTCCTTGTAATAAACTCAAAGGTTTTTATACCTCTCATTGAGATTAATTTTCAAATAAATAATATTAATTTATTTTACCAAATGGTTTCAAACTATCTTTGTTTTTGTGAAATCTATGTAAGTAATGTGTCACAGGAAGTCTTGTAGAGTTGGGACAGTGAAACAAAAATATAATAAAAGTGAAAGACATAAAGTGATGCTCCTACTTCTCGGGTGGCTATGAATGATGCTTGCACATGGTGATAACGTGCCAAATTGTTGACCATGAGGGCAACACAGTAATTGCACCGTCCAAACCAGATTTCTCGAGCCACAAAGCAGAGGTGGGGTTTACAAAGGTGGTATTAGAGCTCAATTCATAGGTTACTAGGCTAGATGATTTTAGAGCCTAGGTAATAGATGCGTGGCTAGATATTTAGAGCTTAGTTGGTAAGTTTTTGGGTGGGATGTTTACTTAGATGCCAAACGTGGCACCAAAGTTCAGTTAGTAGAAACATTGGGATCGATGATATCATAGCCTATAGGCAGTAGATGTCGTGCTAGATGTATAGAGCTCAGTCGGCAGGTTATTGGGCTGGATGTTTACTCTGATGCCAAAGGTGGTGTTGGAGGTGAGTTAGAACTATAAGTAGAGCCCTACCTTCTATTTTTATATTGAAATTGTTTTCAATGACAAAGTTTATTTTTCAATATGTGTGCGTGTGTGTGTGTGTTTTAAATGTTTTGTTTGGATATGAAGATTACGAGTTGAGCTGATAGTTGTTAAGTCTTGTCCCTAGTAAAAACTAAACAATGAAAGCGAGATGGGTTATCCCATTTGAGAAAGTCAATTGTTAAAGACACTTTGTCTTGTTGCCCAATAGGAGGTTGTCCAACCAGCTCATATAAGTGATCGGAGTCAAAGAACACGCTTGAAATGATTTCCTATCAACTAAAAAGGAGGGAGTGTTATAATACATGGCAAAGTATACTAGAGTACAAAGGTGGTATCTGAAATAGATGTGGGTTGTTGGTTCAAATGAGGAACTTTTCAACTAGGAATTGAGACGCTAGGTCTAAGGAAAGGACCATAGGTAAAGATTTGGTGTTGCCAAGAGTGGCACAATGGATCATAAATAAAAACTTTTAAGTCACAAGTTAGAGACAAAAAATGTATGAAAACAAAAACTTGTTTGTTCAGGACACGAGATCGGAATGATCATGTATCTCTAATTTCTGCATGGTATGGGACATGTAGGAATTCGGGGTTGTGAAAAAATCTTAGACTCGAAGAATGATAGGCCATGTTTAGTAAATGATCAATGACTTTGGAAGAGCTTGTTTCTCTATGCTTGGCTAGTATGGGACAGTTGAGTATAGTAGAGCTTGGGAGGCATTAGTCGTGAAGACATTTGCTATATTGTTCCAGTGTAGTGAGATATTTGGATGGAAGCCTGTGTCACTGGGCAAGAGTGGTATGGAAGACTCAAACTTGGAGGCATGGATGGAAGCTTGGAAATTTCACTATGCTAGTATAAAATTTTTTGATTGAATGGTTGTTTTAATGCATGCTATCTTTATCTGAACTTCATGAACATTTATATCACATGTATTGTGATCATGAAACCAAAACCTTGTACCTAACAACATTAAGAAGACTTTGAAAATCCTCAAATGAAAGTTAGAAGAATAAACTAATAGGTCACTGAACAAATTGAGAACTTAGAAACATGAACCTAGTGTTATGATATCACGAATGAAACAAAAACATGAGGAAACTGGTACTAAAAATAACATAGGAAAGATAGTTATTATCACATGTCTGAAAAAGCATTTTACACCCCAAGGATAAGGAAAGTTGGTTCATCTACCCCTAGATTAATTTGAAATGAGATTATAATTCTCCCTGAACATCTCCGTTATGATACCTTATCGGCTACTAAAACAACTTCTACTTGTAGTGTAACACCCAGCCTCCCCCTCGTGGCCCATACCATCTGGTTTTCAGTTCGAAGGGCATAATGACCATACTATCCTCAAATCATTAATATCAAGATCAGGCACACTATCTCACGTGTGAGTCAATCATCATGGGCACTCGAGAAGCGAGCTCATCACTTTATCTCTTTCTTTCTCTCTTTCTTTCTTTCTTTCTTTTACTCTCCCAACTTTAGTAGACTTCCTATGATATGTCAACTCACATAGATTCCACACAAAACACTTTGACAACTTTAAATGAAATAATCAATATCATTATTTGAAAATTTATTTTCAACATTCAATGGATAAAATGACCTTTGAACTTATTCAATAAAACAACTGTAAAATGTAAGAAACTAGGACCAACATGCCTGACTAAGACAAAACTAGAAAAGAAAACTTTGAAAGTAGTCTCTATCATCCACACAGCCTCTAATCTTTAGTTTCTTGAAATGTTAGAAATAGAGGTGAGCTCAGCGGCCTAGTAGATCATCGAAAAATAATTAAATCATTATTCTAATCAAATAAAACATACATGTCAGACACTTTCATTAATTAGGTGATTCAAGCAATAACTTTTTTTTATCAATTGACATTAAGACTAAATGGGCTAACCTCAGTATCCTCTCTACATATTCACATCTATGACAATTCTATGCCAATTTCCAAGGAATATAGAAACACACCCATCACCCAACATTCGAAAACTAGAGACACACCCATTGTTCCTTCTCTGGGAACTAGGGACATGCCCATCGTTCCAACCAGAAAACACCCATAGTGATCCCCTGTGGACCACTATGCTAGTACGTGGTTCTATTCTTTATTAATCTTTCATTAAGTGTAAACAAAACCATAGCATATTTAATTGTAACATAAACCTTAAATTGTTATGTGATCAAGGTAAACATCATAAGCATGTTATATCACACAGCATAAAATATGTTATCACATATCATGTATCATCAATCATGCAACTCTAAACATGCATATTCAAGGCATATCATGTACATTCAAAACAAAACATGTATATTCAACATGATCCTAGACTAACAAGTATACATGCTTACATTATTTGAATTAGAATAATAAGTTAAACCCAAAAGTCATGTCCACCTTTGGTGCTTAAATCCTTCTTAGTCTTTATGGCATTGATTCAAGCCTCTTTGAACCTTCAACCTTGAAGATTAAGATTCATTGCATATTTTTTATGATCATAGTGTTTCTAACATTCTTGAATCATATTCTAGTGGTCCCCTTTCCTATATGGATTATAATGGTCAAGTAAATCATGTTTGAAGATTAAGTAAATTTCGTAGTTTCTAATTTTTTTAAGCAAAAAGAGTATTTTTCGAATTTTTTCTAGATTTTAGAAATATTTTTCGGAATTTAGAAACTAATTTTCAAATTTTTTGTATTTTTTATTAATTTTAACGTATTTTCGGAGCCTCGGATTGGGACTGTTAGATCATCCTCGAATTACGCATTCGTATCTCAGATCGATAGAGATGCGTGAATCTGGATCGTCCGATTTGCATCGATCACAACATTCGGTTCGCGATGGATCGGATTCGTCTATTTGGATCGTCTGATACGCCTCGATCGCAACACTGGATCGCAAACTCGTTTTGGCGCATGCAACGTCGGCCGTTGGATCGGGCAGATGAGATCTCGACCGTTGGATCTTTCTCGAGCGCCTCACTATTCGCGATCACCGAACTACGTCTGCACCGTTCGATTTCCTCTATCGTAGTGTTCGTTCGCGATTATCTCAGAGCGCCTCGATCTGGTCTGTTGGATGATCCTCAATCACAGTGTGCGGTCCGATTTCACGATCAACAAAACTCTTTCTTGCAGTTTGATATTCCTCGAGTTACGCATGTGAATTTTGGCCCTTCGATCTGGCTGACTTGGTGCTCTAGTGGGTACGTGCGGACTTGATCTTGGCCATAGGATGCTAATCCAAATTACAGATCTACGGTTCACAGCATTTTGAGTTTGTTTTTTATTTTTCAACCCTATTTCTTGCTTTCGTTTCGGATTTTTTTCCACATCTCGACCCCAATTACTTTCTAATCCTGATTTCATCAAAAATTGCACATATCCTTGTATTTTTTACCATGATATCCTATTTTATGTATTACAATCATAATTTTTTCTTCCAAAAATCTACTAAATTGATTTTTATTCCTCACTTGGGTAACTACGACATGCCAATTTTTTCATTCATTTCTAAGTAAAAATTCAAATTTCCTGTCAAATTTTTGAGATGTTACAACCTACCCTCAGAAAAAAAAATTTCCTCGAAATTTGTACATGTTTTGGTGTTCCTAGTGAACAGATGCGGGTACTTGGTCTTCATTTCACTCTCTAGCTCCCAAGTAGCCTCTTCCATCCCGTGATGCTTCCACAGTACTTTAACTAAGGGAATATCCTTAGTCATCAGATTCTGAACCTTGTGATCAAGGATTCTCACCGCTGTTTCTTCGTAGGTAGCATCATCTTGAATGTTTACTTCCTCCCAGTGGATGATGTGAGAGGGGTCAGGTTCGTACTTTCTCAACATAGAGACATGGAATACGTTATGAGCTGAAATCATCCGGCTTGGTAGATCCAACTCGTAAGCACATTCTCCGATTCTTTTAAGTATTTCAACGGGTCCGACAAACCTCGAAGATAACTTCCCTTTGAATCCAAACCTTTTAATACCCTTCTGAGGACTAATTCTCATAAATACTTTGTCCCCAACTTGGAACTCTAATGGTCTTCTCCTTTTGTCGGCGTAGCTCTTTTGACGGCTTTATGCAGCAATCAGTCTCCTCTGTATTAACTTGACTTGGTTGCTCGTTTCTTCCACCATGTCCGGCCCAGTTAATACTTGGTCTTCAAGTTCAGCCCAACAGGTAGGTGATCTGTAGGGTCTTCCATAAAGAGCTTCGAATGGAGCCATTTTTATGCTTGCCTGATAACTATTGTTATAGGCAAACTCTGCCAAGTGTAAGTACTTGCTCCAATTCCCCTTGAAGTCTAGAACGCAAGCCCTTAACATATCTTCCAAAATCTGGATAACTTTCTTAGACTGACCATCCATCTGAGGGAGAAAGGTTGTACTCATGGTGAGCTTAATACTCATCTCCTTCTTTAGACCCTGCCAGAATTGTGAAGTGAAGCGAGAGTCTCTATTAGACACAATAGACTTGGGTACACCATACAGTTTGATGATTTCTTTCACATAAATTTCTCCCAACTTGCTCACTTGGTCTGTAGATCTGATTGGCAAGAAGTGAGCCACTTTGGTGAGACGATCCACTATTACCCAAACAGTGTCTTCTCCTTTTTGGTTCCTGGGTAAACCACTGACGAAGACCATGGCAATGTTATCCCACTTCCATTCAAGGATTGGGAGTGGTTTTAACATTCCAGAGGGTTTCTGGTGTTCTGCTTTCACTTGTTGACATGTTAAGCACTTAGAGACAAGTTTAGCCACGTCCCTCTTCATTCCTCTCCACTAGTAGGTTTTCCTAAGGTTCTGGTACATCCTGTCCCCGCCTGGGTGCATGGTATACTTAGTCTGATGGGCTTCATCAAGTATAATCTGCTTACTCAGCCCATTCTGAGGTACACATATCCTTTCCCCGAGCCTTAGGATATTCTTAGCATCTAACCTTAAGTCAGTATGTTTTCCTTGTGTAACTCCTTAGATCAATTTGGTAAGTCATTTGTCTTGTCTCTGTTCATCCTTAATCTGGTGCAGAAGATCTGGTTGACAAGACATAGTGCAGAGGTAGGCTTGCTTTTCATTTAGGGTCACACCCAGCCTAAAATCTTCAATTAACTGGTACATCTGGCCTTTTTCTTCCTCCTGCTTGTTGAACTTCCTACTCAAAGCATCGGCCACCACATTGGCCTTCCCCGTGTAACACACCAACCCCCGTATCTTTAAGCATTGGACACGGCCACCATTCTCTTGACGGTGGGCTAAACCAAACGGCGGGCCGGGCTGGTGTTACTTTACAAGTAACACATACTTGACTTTCTATTTCAATTATTTCATACCTTGATTGTATTTAACAAAACATAACTTAAATTTAAGAATTTAATAAGACAATAGTAAAAAAATAACTGAAATTCATAAACTCAATTAATTAAATAAAATTGAGTACATATTTTTATTTAAAAAAAGATTTATTACGGCGGAAGTCTTAAAACTTTGGCAACATGCCCTTACAAAAAAAATTAGAAACTAGCCTAACTAATGTCATGGTCTTCATGTGATTCAATTACCTGAAAAATAGAAGGAAGGGGTGAGCACATAGCTCAATGGATCTTTCTAACATTGAATTCATTATTTCAATTCAAACAAACCAAGTATATCAAAAACTTTTGTACATTAGGTGATTCAAACAATTTCTTGTTTATGGTTGACATTCGGACCGAAAGAGGTTAATCTCTGTGTTCCACATCGTTGGGAGAGAGAATCACTTTTGGAAACTTAAATCCCATATCTATCAAGTGGGATTACTCTTGGAAACCCAGTTCAAAATTATCAATGGTAAACCGGCAAGTCGGGTCAAGGGGGTGGAACACACACGATGACGTCTGTCCCCGCGCCTATCATCGCCCTGATACGTGGATTAAGTCATTATTTAATCTTTTCTTAGTGATAAAACACACAATATCCGATTAAACCATCGACATAACATGTACATAACATGAAATATTAAATATTTACTCATGCCACAATTCATATATAACATGCATCAATATTCTTAATTTCTAAACATGTATAACATGTATATTCATGGCACATCAAATAAATAAAAGCATGCATATTAAAACATATATTCAATCAATCATCTTCAAAACATCATCACACATGCAAAACTTATTCAAATTAAAATAAAGAAGTAGAAGTTAGAAGTCACTTCCACCTTAAATACGTCCCTTCTGTACACCTCTGAAATCCGGCAGAGTTCCGTTATTTCAAGGCTTCCAAACACTCAAGAACTCTCAAGAACACTCAAGAATAGTTCAAGATCACTCAAGAACTAAGGAGATTGCCAAGAAGAAGGCTAGAGAGATTCAAAAGGGACTAGTATGCTCTTGATTTGAATGAGATGAATTGTGAGCATGGGAGGTGTTTATATAGAGTTCAAAAGGGTAGAAAATGGAAAGTTTGTGGTGATATCTTGTAGAAAACTTGCTAATTCTTTAGAATTTCGTGCCCCCCAAGCATAGGAAAATAGCAAGTGAGTTTGGAATTTGGAAACACATTTTTTCGAATTTTTTTTGGATTTAGTCAGTTATTAATCGAAGCATTAAATCTGGACCGTTGGATTTTCCTCGATCGCTGCATCAGATCACGGTTTAGGATTTTCAGGTTAGTTGTGGATCGTTGGATCGTTTTCGATCACGTCAATGCAGATGATCTGATCTAGACCGATAGATTTCCTCGAACGCAGCATGATCATCAGGGCATCTAAGATCTTCACTGTCGGACTAGCCTCGAGCACAGCTCACGTTCAAGATCATCAAATTCGATCCGTCCGATCATCCTCGAGCACAGTACACGAATCTGGTTCGCGATTAACGAAATGCATCTGGGCCGTTGGATCTTGCAAACTTAATCTTGGACCATTGATCGACCTCGAGTGACGCATTACTTTGCGATCGATCGAAGACGTCTCGAATTCGGGCCATCCAATTCTCGAGCGCAGCACCGTTCGCGATTGATTCCTGCGGCTTTGATCGACGTCGTTGGATGGATCTCGAGCACAACATTCGATCTTGATCACCAATCCGAACCGCACGATGAACCTCGAGTGTAGTGTCATCGTGATCAGATGAGAAGCATCCGAACCGTTAGATCAGCCTGATCGTTAGTGGGTCGTTGATTTCAATGATTCGGTGCTCCTGGGCGCCGTTTTGGACTTCAATCTCATTCGTTGAATTTTACAGATTCGTTTTGGACCGTTAGATGCAATTTCTAATTACCAAATTGCTTCCTAATAATGTTATTGTCCAAATTTTTCCAATTAGACACTTCCTAATTGATTAAAACTTGATTTTCTTGTATATTCATTTCTATTTTGATGATTTGCTAACATTTTCCCCTTTCTAATTATTTAATATTGCATTTATTTGATATTTTTCTATTTTCTTAATATTTTAATGCTAATAATTAAATAATCTACATTTTCCATTTTCATATATTTTTATTTATTTCATATTTCATTTTTAGATAATAATTTATGCACTAATATTTACATAATGCTTTATTTATTTTGAATAAATACATGTACACTATATTTTTATTTAATTATATAAATTTTTTTATGTACATATTTCCTATAAAATGTAGTATTTACATTTATTGTGCTAACACACACCTTATTCATACCCATATTAACCTATATGTGTATTATTTTTATTTATTTCTTAAGCAACTTCTTAAATTTCATAATTAATTCTACTAAATTTTAATTTCCATTAAATTATCAAATTAAGGTCTTATTTGTCTAATTCTTTATTATATCTCCAATATATATTTTTTTTTCATGTGCTAACCCACAATTTGCACCCAAAATTTCTTAAAATCTTTAATTCACTTAACTTATTTTATTTATTTTAAATTATTTGACAAAATTCTGGGGTATTACAACCTACCCTCCTTAAAAGAATTTCGTCCTCGAAATTTTTATACATTAATTCGTGCATCATTTCATTAGATATTTTTGGTAAATGGGTTGATTTTGACTAATTTGATAAGCCTAAGAGCTTGAGTCTTTGTAACTATCTTGGTGACAGCCTCTGGTGTTTTTGAAGCTACATGGTTAAGGAATTTGGCTATCGTTTGCTAAATTTAGCAAGACTATGTTTCACAAGTTGCATCTCTTGATCAAGACAATGTCTAACCGTTTGGTTCATTGTATATGTCGTTTCATACATAATAGACTCCCTAATTCTCAGCTGTTGATTTTTTTGTAAGCTTAGATCGGTTCTTAAGTAATGGTGGCTTCTCCAAATGATTGAATGGGTCACTTGGTAGGGGATACTTATCCTTCATTATTGGGTGATCTACTTACTCTATCCATTCCAAGGTATATAGATCCTTTTGAATCTTAGGGTATTCTCAGCATCTAACTTGAAGTCAGTATGTCTGTCCTATTCAATTTCCTCTATGTGAGTCATTTGTCTTGTCTTTTGTTCATCCCTGATTCGATGCAACAGGTCCAATGACAAGACTTGCTATAGAAATAGGCTTGTCTTTTATTTAGGGTCATACCTAACCCTAAGTTCTCAATCTATCTGAAGGTGAAAGTTTATTTGCCACTTCCTGCCATATGGCAGGTTCTAGGGTTACTACTCATACTTTCCATTTTTGGATATCCAAAATGTAATGACAAGAATTCTTAAAGGAAAATTTTCATTAATAGAGATAATTGGTACAAAACCTTATTTCAACTCAAAATTTATAAATGCGAACATATAGCAATCTTAAGGTTTCCTTACTACTCATATTCAAAATTAGTTCATTTGTCCTAATATTGGACTATGAGGGTTTTTACTGGGGATCTTGATCTTCTTGAGCTTCAACAACCTACATTCTAGCTTGGTTCTCACCATCTTGAGGTTGAAGAGCCCGAACAAGTGCTGTTGGACAATTTCTGGCAAATGACCCCTTTGTCTGCACACATAGCACAACCCTTGTCTCTTAGCCTGCTTCTTTTGTTCTTTTTCAGTTTGGTGAGTTTATTTTTGGTTCTTACTTTCCTTTCCCGTCTTTTGATCATATTGTGGTTTCTTGTTTTTATCCCTTACGGATCGTTTGAAGTAGATATCCTTTTTGATTGAATTAATCTCAACTGTTGTTCCTTTAGGCATGTTTAGTCTTAGAGGAATGACTAACTCATTGATTCCCATTCTTAGTTCATTCTGAACCTCAGGCTGTGACTGTAGAGTCCTCATCACTTATTCGACTGTCTGTTAAGTGATTTCTGCTATTATCTCCGGTGATAGGACGGAAGCTGTTGCCACATCTGCCCCTTGGTTACTCTGATAAGGTATATTGGTGTTTTCTTGGATTCCTTCCATTATCTCCAAGCCAAAGCCACTTTAGTATCCTATCATAGCAGTTTCAAATAGGACATTCATTTAGGGTACTCACCCATCTTTTCTTATCTTCGGGATATTAAGTGCTTTTCCAGACTTGAGAAATGGTCATTTTTCTAGATCGTATGTTGTATTCGCTTCCTCAAGTTTTCATTCTGTTTGTGCTACCATGACTATATATTTATGTCTCTAGGTTCTCAATTTGTTCAATGGCCTAAAGGTTTTTCTTCTAAGTTTTTTTCATGCATGAGTACAAGATTTGGTCTCAAAGCAAATAAATATTATAGCATGCATATCACACAATCACGCTAGCACAGCACGGTCCCAAGCTTCCACCTAAGCTTTCAGGTTCAAGTGTCTCATACCACTCTACTCGTTCCACTTAGGCTTTCACTCAGAACAAAGCTGCACCCAAACAATTTCGCAAATATCTCGATAACTAAGGTTCCCGAGCCCACTATACTCCACCGTCCCATACCAGCGAGCATAGAGAAACCCTTTCTGCCAGAGTTACCGATCCTTCACCACACATGGTCCATCATTCTCCAAGTCCAGGCTTCCTCCATACCCCCGAATTCCTATGCATCCCAAACTACATAGAAATCGAAAGATACAAAAGCTTCCCAGTCTCGTGTCCTGATCAAACAATTTTTTGTTTTCACACAAGTTTTCTCTAGCCTATGCCCTAGTGTTTTATGCTTTTGATCTACTATGCCACCCCTGGCTACACCATTTTCTACCTAAGGTCTTTTTCTAGACCTAGGGTTCAATCTGGGTGACTCACAACCTCTGTCTAGTCAGGATACCATTTTTGGCATCTTTTTCGACTTCTATTCATTTTTTTGTCCTAATTTTCCACCTCCTAGTTTTCTTTTATAGAAAATAAGAGTGCTCTTCAACTCCGACTACTCATATGAGCTGGTGGGACAACCTCCAGATCGAGCGGCGAGACCGAAGTCTGCTTATCAACCGCGCTTTCTAGGCGGGATAACCCACCTCCCTTTCAATGTTTAGCTTTACTCGGGACAAGGCTTATTCCAGAAAGAATTTGTCATAAAATTTTTCTCTAAACTCTTCCCAAGTCATGGTCACAACGTCAGTGTTGGGATTTATCTGCATCATTCTCCACCGTCCACAGGCTGGTCCTTTGAAATGGTGTGTGGCCAATACTACTCATCGTGAACCCATCACTTTCAGCACATTTAGTAACTCCTCCATCTCCTGGTACCATTGATCAGTAGAGATGCAGTCGGTAGTTCCATCAAATGAGGGAGGGTGGAGCTTTTGCAAATCTAGCAGCATTTTCTTCTATTTTTCATCTTCCAGGTCCTCTAGATTCCTTTGACATTCCTAAGGTACTGGTGATGGGATTTGGACTGGAATAGGCTTAGGTGCTTGAGGCTGCGTAGCCATCTGAGGGATTATCTCTGAAAATGTCCTTTTCAGCTGATCTAGTACCCTCTGTGACATTTCACTCATCATGGTTTCCATCCGTGCTTCCATTCGTGCCTCCATCCATGCCTCCATCCCAGTAGGCAGTTCTTGCTCTTGTTGTTCAGTCTCCTCAGAGGTGGTGGATCGAGTTACGTACCTTCTCGCTCTAGCCATTTTCTTGTAAAATTGAGCAAAGTGTTAGTATGTGTCAAATATTCATGCTATCATGCCTCTAGATTCAATTTCTAGGTTCTCGATCTGTTCAGTGGCCTAAAGTATTTCTTCTAGGTTCTTTTCATGCATGGGTACAGGATTTGGTCTTAAAGCAAATAAACATTACAGCATGCATATCACACAATCACACAGTCACGCTAGCACAGCAAAGTCCCAAGCTTCCACCTAAGCTTTCAGCTTCAAGTGTCACATACCACTCTACCCCTTCCACTTAGGCTTTCACTCATAATAGAGCTGCACCCAAACAATTTCGCAAATGTCTCAATAACTAAGGTTCCCGAGCCCACTATACTCCACCGTCCCATACCACCGAGCATAGAGAAACCCGTTCTGCCAGAGTTACCGATCATTCATCACACATGGTCCATCATTCTCCGAGTTCAGGCTTCCTCCATACCCTCGAAATCCTATGCATCCCATACTACATAGAAATCGAAAGATACAGAAGCTTCTCGATCTCGTGTCCTGATCAAACAATTTTTTGTTTTCACACAAGTTTTCGTCTCTAGCCTATGCCCTAGAGTTTTATGCTTTTGATCCACTGTGCCACCCATAGCTACACTCGTTTCTACCTAAGGTCTTTTCTCTGGACCTAGGGTTCAGTTCTGGTTGACTTACAACCTTTATCTTAGTCAAGATACCACCTTTGGCATCTTTTTTGATTTCTAATCAATTTCTTGCCTTAAATTTTCACCTTCTAATTTTCTTTTATCAAAAATAAGAATGTTCTTCAACTCCGACTATTCATATAAGCTGGTGGGACAACCTCCAGATCGGGCGGTGAGACCAAAGTCTGTTTAGCAACCGCGCTTTCTTGGGCGGGATAACCCACCTCCCTTTCAATGTTTAGCTTTACTCGGGACAAGGCTTACCCACTATCAGCTCACCTTGTAGTCTTTGTATCCAAACAAAACATTTCAAAATATATTTTTCCTTTTTGAAAACACTTTCTAAAACATTCATCAATTTCAAAAATAGAAGGTAGGGCATTCTAAATTCAATTCAATTCAAGGTGAAACCACTATTTGGGTTTCTGATTCTTGTCAAGCAACTAATGTTTGACTTTCTATCTCTAGCCTAATCAACATATGTTTAGGCTTAACTTTCATTTTCTAGCCCAAGGCACCTAAAGCCTAGGCTTTGATAGCACCATTGGTATCAGAGGAAACTTTTTGTTTTTGACCCAGCAACTAATGCCTAGGCTCTGATACCACCTTTGTAATACCCCAACCCCCGCATTCTTTGATTTGAGCGGTGGACTTAACCACCATTCCTTTTAACGGTGGACTTAACCAATTGGCGGGTTGGGTCATGCTACTTTACAAGCGCCACACACTTGTTCTTTTCTTTTCAATACCTCATGCCTTAAAATAAATTCAATAGTACAAATTTACATTTAATAAAATCAAGGCAATTAAAGGTAAGAAAAAATTCAGCTTCTTTATTAATAAAAGAAAGTACATAACTTTGTAATGTAAACTAGTACATTGTTGATCAAAGAGACTCATAATCTCAAATAAAAATATTAACTTTCAGTGGAAGTCTTAATCAAAATTAGGCATCATGCCCTTACATTAAAAGGAAACTTTCAAGAGAATGAAAACTTGCTAAAACAAAAACTATCTAATTTCTACAGCCTTCATAATTTAATTTCCTGAAAAATAAAAGATGAAGGGGTAAGTATATAGCTCAATGAATCTTTATTAAACAACCATTTTTCAAACTCAAAAACAATAGCACACCCATGATTCAAACACTTGCATACATTAGGCGTTTCAAACAACCAATTATTTAAAGTTGTAATTTAGACCAAAAGAGTTTCTCAACCCTTGATGTTCTTCACTAAGTGCCTCCTTAGAGTGAAATGTGGCATCACATAGCC